>OZ023331.1:1195500-1218000 GCA_964007535.1 Brachyptera risi
GCCCACACTTCAAACAGCAGCAAACATGTAATTCTAGCGCCTCTGTTTGAACAACAACGTTTTCTTTTCGCAGCCCACACTTCAAACAGCAGCAAACATGTAATTCTAGCGCCTCTGTTTGAACAACAACGTTTTCTTTTCGCAGCCCACACTTCAAACAGCAGCAAACATGTAATTCTAGCGCCTCTGTTTGAACAACAACGTTTTCTTTTCGCAGCCCACACTTCAAACAGCAGCAAACATGTAATTCTAGCGCCTCTGTTTGAACAGCAACGTTTTCTTTTCGCAGCCCACACTTCAAACAGCAGCAAACATGTAATTCTAGCGCCTCTGTTTGAACAACAACGTTTTCTTTTCGCAGCCCACACTTCAAACAGCAGCAAACATGTAATTCTAGCGCCTCTGTTTGAACAACAACGTTTTCTTTTCGCAGCCCACACTTCAAACAGCAGCAAACATGTAATTCTAGCGCCTCTGTTTGAACAACAACGTTTTCTTTTCGCAGTCCACACTTCAAACAGCAGCAAACATGTAATTCTAGCGCCTCTGTTTGAACAACAACGTTCTTTTCGCAGCCCACACTTCAAACAGCAGCAAACATGTAATTCTAGCGCCTCTGTTTGAACAACAACGTTTTCTTTTCGCAGCCCACACTTCAAACAGCAGCAAACATGTAATTCTAGCGCCTCTGTTTGAACAACAACGTTCTTTTCGCAGCCCACACTTCAAACAGCAGCAAACATGTAATTCTAGCGCCTCTGTTTGAACAACAACGTTTTCTTTTCGCAGCCCACACTTCAAACAGCAGCAAACATGTAATTCTAGCGCCTCTGTTTGAACAACAACGTTCTTTTCGCAGCCCACACTTCAAACAGCAGCAAACATGTAATTCTAGCGCCTCTGTTTGAACAACAACGTTTTCTTTTCGCAGCCCACACTTCAAACAGCAGCAAACATGTAATTCTAGCGCCTCTGTTTGAACAACAAGGTTCTTTTCGCAGCCCACACTTCAAACAGCAGCAAACATGTAATTCTAGCGCCTCTGTTTGAACAACAAGGTTTTCTTTTCGCAGCCCACACTTCAAACAGCAGCAAACATGTAATTCTAGCGCATCTGTTTGAACAACAACGTTCTTTTCGCAGCCCACACTTCAAACAGCAGCAAACATGTAATTCTAGCGCCTCTGTTTGAACAACAACGTTTTCTTTTCGCAGCCCACACTTCAAACAGCAGCAAACATGTAATTCTAGCGCCTCTGTTTGAACAACAACGTTTTCTTTTCGCAGCCCACACTTCAAACAGCAGCAAACATGTAATTCTAGCGCCTCTGTTTGAACAACAACGTTTTCTTTTCGCAGCCCACACTTCAAACAGCAGCAAACATGTAATTCTAGCGCCTCTGTTTGAACAACAACGTTTTCTTTTCGCAGCCCACACTTCAAACAGCAGCAAACATGTAATTCTAGCGCCTCTGTTTGAACAACAACGTTTTCTTTTCGCAGCCCACACTTCAAACAGCAGCAAACATGTAATTCTAGCGCCTCTGTTTGAACAACAACGTTTTCTTTTCGCAGCCCACACTTCAAACAGCAGCAAACATGTTGATGAGACTTGGCATATAATCTAACTTGCATGATATTGTATCTAGTTTTGAGACGTTTTGAAAACTTGATTCGTGCTTTTTTAAATATGACGTCAAACAATCTCACAAAAAGAAAGTTTTACTTGCAAAGTATTAATGTTAGATTATTTACCACATCAATCCCTCTGAGTATGTCATGATTGAAATCAATACCTATTTCGTCAGGAAACAGCAAATTCACGGTCTTCCTCGAATATTCACAAAAAAAATAATTGAATACCACTCGTGTTTTCTACAGAAGAATGTTCAATCTCCGATCCATTGTGTATCAAACACTATACAGCCATAGGTTGAGTGTTGAATTAGGTGAAATGCGTGGAAACGTTCCTTGTTGATCAGTTGATCCCTCGTTTCAGTGCAGCAGGCCCCCGCCTCACTGTACGCCCGTGACATGGCACGGTGTCACAGCAGCTCTCGAATTGACCATTGTAGATGGGCGTGACTTATACGAAGCGGGGAAAATTTTAGATAATACCTTGATTGGTTATTTCCCTATTTCCCCCGCTTCACTGTCCACTTGATTGGTTTCTATATTTTGTGACATCACGAGGGCGGACGATCTACCATGGTCAATTAAGTTGTGACAGATTTATAGGCCTCATTAACATTTGAAAATATATCAACTTATGATGAGTTAATGAAAGAATATAAATGAAAAAAATGACAGCTAATTTTGACACAGTGGGTTTCAACAGGAATTAATAAGACCAACTGAGTCTTGCAAGACCTTTTTCTTGCCCCCCTTGACCATACGTTGAGGGGGGCAATGCCCCCCCCTTGCCCCCCCTTGACCTAAAGTTGAGGGGGGAAACGCCCCCCCCCCTGCCCCCCCGGTTCCGACGCCAATGTATATATATATATATATATATATATATATATATATATATATATATATATATATATTTGGGATTTTATAGTTATGTCGAAAAAGATACGCCTCGACCGGGATTCGAGCCCGGGACCTTCTGCTATTTATAATATTATAAATTATGATATTGGATCGTTTCCAAGAAGTTTAATTATCATATATATATATATATATATATAGTTGGTAAAAGCTTTGATTATACAAACCCAGAGGTTCTAAGTTAAAATCCAAGAGTGGTCACACTTTTATGATTTGACAAAAACGTTCATGATATATAACTTATATAAATATATATATATATATATATATATATATATATATATATATATATATATATATATATGTATATATATATATATATATATATATATATATATATATATATATATATATATATATATATATATATACATATATATATATATATACATATATATATATATATATATATATATATATATATATATATATATATATATATATATATATATATATATATATATATATATATATATATATATATATATATATATATATATGTATATATATATATATATATATATATATATATATATATATATATATATATATATATATATATATATATATATATATATGTATATATATATATATATATATATATATATATATATATATATATATATATATATATATATATATATATATATATATATATATATATATATATATATATATATATATATATATATATATATATATATATATATATATATATATATATATATATATATATATATATTGATAGCTACTCCTCCTGCATATTCTTATGATGTGTAAACTGAAGACTAAAGACTGCACAATATGATGTTCCACTCTCTTGGAAACCACCCAGGTTCCACCCAGGTTCCACCCAGGTTCCACCCAGGTTCCACCCAGGTCCCACCCGTGTCCAAGCTCGCATGTATAGGCCCAATCATGCTCAGAACAATCCCCTCACTTCTTGTGGACATTTCGCATAATATCTAACACACCCAATGCTATTCGGAGAGGAATTTTCCAAATCAGATATTTTTTTTCTAAAAACCGTCCGTCCTGGTTCTGCTGAGATACAGCCCCAGCCCGTTCTGTCGCGACCCACACGTGTCAAGCAGCCAACAACAACAACATAGACAAGCAAAGACAGACATCTGTTCTCGGGAAGTCTTCGTTCGCTACGCTGATCCAATAATGTTACCACCAACTAATGGAATGTGATTGGTCATGCAGTTCTCGTGCGGGAGTGAGTGAGAGAGAGAGAGACTTACGGCTTGGGGCTTCTTGCGTGGACGGCGTCGATATCACTGCACGGGCACGACTGACCGTGGTGCCTGTCCTCACAAGGATATCAGCTGACGGGCCGGCCAATCACAGCGCGCCGCCAGTCACGTGACCGTGACAGATCCAATCCAGAGCGGAACCACGACATCGCACACTGGAGCGGCATTTAAACACGCCAATTAAACCATAATTACTACGATTATTAGCTTTGTTTGTTCAGTCTTTATTGGATTACATCAGTCGAGAGCCAAATTACATTCGAGAGTTAATGACTCTTCAGCCAGATGTGATGCTTGACAGGTTGATCAGAGCGGCGAGCGCAGCAAGGAGGGCGCAGCCGAGCGCAGCGCCGCCAGCCGGCTGCGCAGCGTTAGCGCCCTCCGCGCAGAACGGCGGCCCCCCCACCACCTGCCTCCAGAACTCGTGCTCCGCGGCTCCGCGCTTCGCACCGTCCGTCTCGGTCTTGTACTCGTAGTTGACCCACGCGTCGATCCTCTTGCGCTCGGCGTCGTAGTCGCCCTGGTCGCCCTGGTCGCCCAAGTCCTCGAGCACGAGCTGGGGGCGACCCGGTCCGACCTGGCTCTGTCCCGCCGCCGGGTAGTCCCGGTCGCCCTTGGCAGCGCGCTTGCTGAGGGCCGAGGGGCGGGGGCGGCGGTGAAGGGGGCGGATGTTGTTGTCGTCGTTGTCGTTGTTGTTGTTGTTGTTGTTGGCAAGGAACTTGTTATGCGGTAAGTTCATCATGTAGTTGGTGTTGGGACGAGATCCTGCGGGACAGAAGAGAACAATTGTTAGGGATAAAGTCTCAGCTGGTTGTCATGGTAGTGTGACGAGCGTGGGTCTCGTGGTAGCGTGACGAGCGTGGGTCTCGTGGTAGCGTGACGAGCGTGGGTCTCTTGGCAGGCGCGGGTTGCAAGTCTTCATACAAAATGAGGTGGGATGAGCGTAAGTGGAGACTACATTTTACCGTAATCATAAAAACACTTCTTGTTCATTTGTTCCCGCTCCAAGACCTTATTCCCGAGATATGTGAGATTTGAAAACAAGTGAGGAAACGATTATCTCATGAACACAAAATGAACGATTGCTATTCCCGAATCAGTTTTCTCACTTTTCCATCTCATATCTCTCATATCTCTCACTCACTCACGCCTCCTTGTGATTCCTTGAACACGTGACGTCATGTGAGAACATATCCACACTTGTATCTAACGAACCTGGGCGCGGATTCAGGTAGACTTTACTCTCTTAAATCGCTGTCTTATCGTAAATATAAGACAGAGCTAATTCCAGTACGTTTTTGATGTCGTATATGACCATTTACGATGTGTACATTTAGGCGAATGACTGTAGCTGTCGTATTAAATTTACGCTAGCTTAAATTTAAGAGCCCGCATCTTGGACAGATTTACAGGGTACACTTTCGCCACATATATCTCAAGAACTACAAACACTACGGACTTGCGGTAAAATGAAATAAATGAACAATACCCTCAAAATTAGATATGCCTAATCGAAAATTGAAGAATGATTCTATCATGGAGCAATAATTGAATCAGAATGTGCCCAATTTGGTGGTTTTCATTGCTCAATTTCCGGTTACCGAATAATAGTAGAAATAAATCAAAAACGCACATCCTTAAGTTTGACGTTGCTTATCAATATTTTGAATTCTGATTCGCCTTTTATTTTTCAGTTTTCCTAATTTCCTTGGCCAAAATGTGTAATGTAACTAGATTTTACCCAAATTATGAAATGAAAAACTCCCCCATCTAGCGGTGGTTACTGGAACTCTTCCAATATTATCTTTTTTTCACTTTTCAACCAACAATCGTACCTTTAAACGCACATCGATCTTGGGTCGAGCATTTCGAATAGAAACATGCTCAGCTAAGATGCGGGCTCTTAAGAGAGTGAAAAAAGATACCTGAATTCGCCCCCAGGTCGCTATTAGTCAGAAGAGAGCACAGATTCTGATGGCTTGCACACGTCTTAAAAAAGGCCGGTCCACACAATGGCTTGCAATGGGCGAGATTCACACCGTGTGTGTGGACTGGCTCCCATTGCGGTGTCACACGTTTCAGATTCAATCTTTGCGTCCAGCGTTCAGAGCTTGCATTGAAACCTGGGCCGATTGAAGGTCAGATTGGCTCACGAGATTCACACCGTGTGTGTGGACTGGCTCCCATTGCGGTGTCACACGTTTCAGATTCAATCTTTGCGTCCAGCGTTCAGAGCTTGCATTGAAACCTGGGCCGATTGAAGGTCAGATTGGCTCACGAGATTCACACCGTGTGTGTGGACTGGCTCCCATTGCGGTGTCACACGTTTCAGATTCAATCTTTGCGTCCAGCGTTCAGAGCTTGCATTGAAACCTGGGCCGATTGAAGGTCAGATTGGCTCAGTAGCCAATGAGAATGCATGATTTCCGTGACGTCACAGCAGAACTTCGAATAGCAGCAAGAAAAATGCCGCCGAAAAGTGTGCAGAAAGAGGAGTGATTCTAATCGATTATTACAGGGAATATCCTATTCTATGGAATCCAAAACATCCTATAAACATATAATTTAAAAACGCGCTCATGGACGAATTGACCCGGCTGCTCGATTATAATCACACTGGTGATTGGTTCAATATTTTGCCTGGGCTAGGCCATCTAGGCCCAACTCCATTATTAATTGTTTATATATTACTAAAGCCCACTAGGTTTAACAAGTGAATCGTAAATTATTGTGAGACAGTTTACTCAGTTTGGCTGAGAAAACTTTGAGCCTCAGTATTGGTATGCAAGGATTTAATGGAATGAATCCGCAACTAACCTCACTTTTAATTTGACAGCTACGTGATCCTGCAATAACAAACAATCACACCGCCTTTGATTTGTTTTGTACGCTGCAATCGATTACGGCTAAGGAGGCTATGGCCTGCTGTGATTGGCCTATTTGAAAGTAGCGCGCCGCCTGTCCCCACATTGCTATCTGTTTCATATAGGGCAGCAAAGTAGGCTGTGGCGCGGAAGGATAGGGTTCTAATGTAGGTTCATTCTTATGGGTAATAGCACGTACATGATTTTAAAACTGTCATAACTTCTAAACTATTAATACTACAGCTAAACCAGTTAGCCTACAATGTTCAGTAAACTGTTATCTTTACGATGAGACACATACATTGTATCAAACGCCTGGTTAATTTAAACAATTGGATGATAAAAAACATGTTGTAATTGCAACGTCGAAAACGACTAACGATAGCCGTGCGCGTAGGAGTGCACTCGCATGACTGTCCAAGCTTAATGTTGCAACATCTGTTTTGCGATGATGCCAAGCGATACCTAGCAAGCAGCTAGCAAGTTTCTTGAGAACACGGCCACTGTGAGAATTCCGATGCAACTATCTCTCTCTTTCATTCGCCTGGCGACATCGCAATTACAGCATGTTTTTTATCATCCAATTGTTTAAATTAACCAGGCGTTTGATACAATGAATGTGTCTCATCGTAAAGATAACAGTTTACTGAACATTGTAGGATAACTGGTTTAGCCGTAGTGTTAGTATTTGTATTTGTATTTGTATTTATTTATTCTCCATTGGATTAATACAGTGTACCAATATAGGATTTGTCATGAAAGTTTGGATACTATTGTCATAGTAGTTTGGAAGTTATGACAGTTTTAAAATCATGTGCGTGCTATTACCCATAAGAATGAACCTACATTAGAACCCTATCCTTCCCCGCCACAGCCTACTTTGCTGCCCTATTATACCGTGTGGACAGAGAAGTATCTCCCTTTGAATCGGCCGATTGAAAGGGAGGTTCAATCTCGCCCATTGCAAACCATCGTGTGGACAGAGAAGTATCTCCCTTTGAATCGGCCAATTGAAAAGGAGGTTCAATCTCGCCCATTGCAAACCATCGTGTGGACAGAGAAGTATCTCCCTTTGAATCGGCCAATTGAAAAGGAGGTTCAATCTCGCCCATTGCAAACCATCGTGTGGACAGAGAAGTATCTCCCTTTGAATCGGCCAATTGAAAGGGAGGTTCAATCTTGCCCATTGCAAACCATCGTGTGGACAGAGAAGTATCTCCCTTTGAATCGGCCAATTGAAAGGGAGGTTCAATCTTGCCCATTGCAAACCATCGTGTGGTTCGGTACCAGAAGCGAGTATCAGCAAAGCATGATAGGCCTACACATCAGTCCAAAGTTTTCCTCCAATCGGATCAACCGTTGTGAAGAAAACATTAGACTGCACATCTGACAATAATTGAGGCCTCCTCTGCAAGAACCAGATAAGTACCATAGAAGTAGTTTTGAGATAAGTGACTTTGAAAGTGGAAGCCCGCTTCAATTATGCTGTGATTTAGGAACACGAGCGGTTGATTTTCTGCGAAGTGCTACCACCTAGTAGCTAATATGAACACCAAAATAGGTCAGGTCGATAAAGAAGACATCAATAAACTGAACGGCAGTGAAACCCGCAAAAGTATGATATTTGAAATTGTCAGGATCTTGCAGAGGAGGCCTCAATTAATCCCAGCAAAAAGATCAACAGGTATAATAATGAGCATTCAATAGTTTCGAAATGAGGATGTGGATATAGCAATAGTCGTATATTCAACATCTCCTTCACCTCACTGTCATTAGCACACTACAGCTGTCATCATTGACAGGCAATAATTGATCATCGGGTAGGGTGATTAAAAGTATCGTAATGAATCAAGAAAAAGTGACAAACGAGACAAAAGCTATGAGGTACTAGAATAAGAAATGAGTTATAAACTACAATAAGCTGTTAGCAATAAGATGTTGGTGCACATGAAAAGAGAATATTATATACTAGGCAAAAGCGTTAGTGTTTCCACGTTGATGGATGAGCTGGAATATATCAACATATCTTTGGATTGGTTATATATATATATATATATATATATATATATATATATATATATATATATATATATATATATAATTATATATCCACCTTGAGATCCAAGCAATTACGTCACTGCCCTTTTATTTCCTGATTGATTTCTATGATAATGTCAAGAAGGCTTTGTTTTAATCGCTTACAATTAATCGATGACGCCTGTTGCTTGGATTTAATTGGTATCTTAATAGCTTTGAGTGATTGGATGAGCGAAGCGAAGACTCAATTTCGCCATACCCGAAAAATAGGTGACTGCTTTTTTTTTGTTCGCGCTCCACGGGTCAAACGAAAATTCAAAATCAGTTGAAACTTGGCATACACAAGTGTCATTATATAATGCGATACTGTATGGTTTTGAGGCGCGATCTGTTGAACCACTTTTGTGAAAACTCATTTTAAAATTTTCAATAATCCCTTCAGAATAACCTAGAGGAAAATATCCGTGAAATAATTTTCATCCGAGACATCTAAAATTCTCAGGAAATTTTAATATAATTGGATGAGCGAAGCGAAGACTCAATTTCACTATACCGAAAAAAAGTGCCTGTTTTTTTTTTTTTTTTTTTTTCTGTTCGCGCTCCACAGGTCAGACGAAAATTCAAAATCAGTTGAAACTTGGCACTCACATGAATCCCTATCTGACTTGATGCTGTATAGTTTTGAGGCGCGATCGGTTGGACCACTTCTGAGAAAACTCATTCCAAAGTTTTCAAAAATCCCATTAGAATAACCCAGAGGAAAACATTCGTGAAAAATATTTCATCTGAGGGGATCCAATTTTCAGGGAATTTCAATCTGATAATGATACACATTATTCCGAACTTGCATTCAAATCGGATCAGCCGTTTCGATGTAAAAAATATATAATGTTATTTGTGTTAATTATTCAAAGCTATCAAGATACCTATTAAATCAAAGCAACAAGTGTCACCACTTGATCGTAAACGAATAAAACAAAGCCTTCTTTATTATCATATAAATTAATAATGGGAAATAGGATGGCAGTGATGTAATGGTTTGGATCTCAAGGTGTATATATATAATAACCAATCCAAAGATAAGTCGATATGTTCCAGCTCATCCATCAACGCGGCAACACATAACGCGTTTGCCTAGTTTAAAAAATGAGATTATATATTTCTTCTACATCGAAACGGCTGATCTGATTTGACTTAAAAGTTCGTAATGAATGCGTATAATTATTATATTGAAATTCCCTGAGAATTTGAATTCTCTCGAAGGAAATATTTTTGACGATTTTTTTCATGGGTTCAAGCGATTGCACCTCAAAACTATACAGTATCGAATTACATAAGGACACTTGTGTATGCCAAGTTTCAATTGATTTTTAATTTTCGTTTGACCTGTGGAGCGCGAACAAAAAAAACAAACAAAAAAGACGAGCACTTTTTTCTCGTGTATGATGTAATTGAGTCTCGCTTCGCTCATCCAATTATAGGAGGAGGGGGAGGGGGGAGGGGGGAGGGGGGGGGGGTATGATGGTCGAGGGCGATGGCTCCACTTGACCACCACATCAGTCACCGACTGTACTTCATGAATGCGGCAAATCAAACAATAACAGCCAGCTGATTGATCGAGCTGTGAATCATGGCCACACATTCCAGAGCTTTCTTTCACTTGTCAAATATATTCATTTTCTTGCTTGGAATCAGCTGGCTGGAGTGAAAGCTTGGAGGATCATTATCACATGGACTGCTGAGTGTAGACATTTATTACATCGATAACATGAATAACAAAAAAGTAAGATCGGTACGATCTTGTTGGGGAGTTAGAGTTGGTGAGTTAGAGTTGGGGAGTTGGAGTTGGAGAGTTGGAGTTGGTGAGTTAGAGTTGGGGAGTTGGAGTTGGTGAGTTAAAGTTGGTGAATAGAGTTGGAGAGTTAGAGTTGGAGAGTCAAAGTTGGTGAATAGAGTTGGAGAGTTAGAGTTGGAGAGTTAAAGTTGGTGAATAGAGTTGGAGAGTTAGAGTTGGAGAGTTAAAGTTGGAGAGTTAGAGTTGGTGAATAGAGTTGAGGAGTTAGAGTTGAGGAGTTAGAGTTGGGGAGTCGGGGAGTTAGAGTTGGAGAGTTAGAGTTGGGGAGTTGGGGAGTTGGAGTTGGAGAGTTAGAGTTGGAGAGTTTGAGTTGGAGAGTTAGAGTTGGAGAGTTAGAGTTGGAGAGTTAGAGTTGGAGAGTTAGAGTTGGAGAGTTAAAGTTGGTGAATAGAGTTGGAGAGTTAGAGTTGGAGAGTTAAAGTTGGAGAGTTAGAGTTGGTGAATAGAGTTGAGGAGTTAGAGTTGAGGAGTTAGAGTTGGGGAGTCGGGGAGTTAGAGTTGGAGAGTTAGAGTTGGGGAGTTGGGGAGTTGGAGTTGGAGAGTTAGAGTTGGAGAGTTTGAGTTGGAGAGTTAGAGTTGGAGAGTTAGAGTTGGAGAGTTAGAGTTGGGGAGTCGGGGAGGGGAGTTAGAGTTGGGGAGTCGGGGAGGGGAGTTAGAGTTGGGGAGTTGAGGAGTTTGAGTTGGAGAGTTAGAGTTGGAGAGTTAGAGTTGGAGAGTTAGAGTTGGGGAGTCGGGGAGGGGAGTTAGAGTTGGGGAGTCGGGGAGGGGAGGGGAGGTGAGGAGCTCAACGTGTATCCCATCACTTGTTGGTTAAATGGGGATCAGCCGACAGACTGACAAGGGAAACAGCGGAACGATGAACCAACTTAACACCCATACAATGTATATATTTATTAGGTGTGAATTGAAAAAAACAATTGAGTCAAGAAAAATAATAAACACAGACAAACTATTTATGATATTAATAAGACTAGGAAAACGCCATATACGCGTTGTTAGACAAGCGGATAGTAATAGTATGTCGACTTTTATGGTTAAACTTTTGCCTACATTCGCCAATTGGGTGACATTTAAGTTATATGCCTGAATGGGTAAAAACTGCTTCGAGTGGTACCAATTTGGCACATTTTATGTTTTTTCTTCAGAATGGCTCACCCGATCGAGCTGAAAGTTCTCAGGAATGTGTATCAGAATGGAACCCAAATTCACGCAAAATTTCATGTTTTTTTAAAATAAAAATATCTCATTTTTTCCCGTCGTGTTATTCTAATGGGTATTTTTGAAATTTCTAAAATTCATAAAAATAAAAGTTATCACCCAATAATGCCACAAAACTATACAGATCTAAGTTGGATAAGGACTCATGTGGAAAGAAAGTCTGAAGTTGATAGCTGTGGCCGTTTGACCTGTGTAGAACTGACAAAAAACATAAAAAAAGAAATAATAAAAAAGAACATCAAAACGAACACCAATTTTTTTTCAGTATGCCAAATTGAATCCTCGCTAAAGCTCGTCTGATTATACAGGATATGATATATCAAGATATTTTGATGGTATTCAGATGAGCGTAGCGAAGACTTCTATACTACTCTTATGGAGTTTTGTCTGTGTTTTTTGTCTGTTTTTTTTCTGTTTGACATGAAACTTTTTCTGTACACGCAAACTTATACAACTTTTAGAACTGTCAAGTTTTTGGAATACATCGGATGGACTGATTTTGAGAAATATCACCTCGAAGTCTTTAAAAACCCCATAAGATTGGGATGGGCAACGAAATTTGAAAAATGAAATCTCTCTAAGAAAGAAAAAAAGGTCCTGAATGTGTGAGTAGGGCTCACACATTGTTCCAATATTCTGTCTGCGATTCGGACCGGTCGTTTTGGAGAGAATAATTCAATAAACGGTTTTTATTCATCAAATACATGGAAATAATAGCAAAATATGTTGCCGTGATTCACTGCTTTTTAGTTTCAGTTTTAGTTTTAGTTCTAGTTTTAGTTTTAGCTCTAGTTTTAGTTTTAGTTCTAGTTTTAGTTTGATATTTCGGTTTAGTGACTTTAGTGTTAGGAATGAAATTACATTGTTATGCCATACTCTGAATACAATCAGGTATCAGAGCTCAACAACTACACACTTACATACTTCTCATTACTTTATAATTACCAATTCATGTCTGCATTTATTATATGCCAACTACCCCAGAACAAGATGGGATTTACCCCCCCCCCCCAAGCTTATTGGGGTATGAACAACAATTCTCTAAAATGTCTGTATTTCAACTTGATTTAATATCCAACACACCATGCACCACTGTCTGTTGTATGATATGTGCAATATTATTCTCAATTTGAATATTCTCTTAAATCGATCATTATTTCAGTATTGTATAATGTGTCTAGTTTATTTCATTATCATTAACATTATAGGCCTATCACTAACTTAATTTATCCATTTATTATAATGACAAATTTTACATCTGCTGTCAAGGGAAACAAGTGATCATTGCCCAAGAGACTTAGTTCAAAGTGGAAGATATCAACATTCGTGTGTTTATACTGAAAGACTTTTATCTACGGCAAAAAATTATGGTCACAGACAGCGCAGTCCTGGTGTTGAAGTTTATTCGTTTTGAATAATTAAAATGGGGTGGTGAGATCGCCCTTGTGGTGCCCTGTCCAAACGATCCTATCTTTCATACATAGCCTTAATAGGGGAACAATGATTTTGTATCAAGTTTCGATGTTGTTAAAAAACAAAAAAAAGTTTATTGGTACAGTTATTTATTGTCACTTCTGTTTGATTCCGAGACCTGTTGATCGATGGGCTCAGTCTCTGGATCACGTGCTCGGTTGTTACAGTTACACGACAGTTGAAGGTTTCATTAAATCCCACCCCAAAGACAAACGGCGTAAAGTCAATCGTGCTCCGAGTTGTTCTAAAAACACCCTGTAAGTATGCAACCAAGATAACGCCGATGTTATACAAGATGCCTAACACATCCACGGCGCAACCTGACGGGAGTCCAATGTACTACGTGCTGTCGAGGGTTGGATGTGGAAGTCTTTGATCAAAGAACAGAGAAAGATCTTCAGAGAAACCCATTTCGAGGTCGACTGAATCCCAGTACAGTTTCCGAATGTGAGAGACGGTATTTCAAGAGACACAACAGTGATCTCGAATGTGGGAGAAACAGTGCAGACATTCGAGAGACAGAAAGTCAAAGGTCACTATTCGAAAACGCGAGGCACAGTTTATCAAAGTACACTAGGCAAACGCAGCATGCGTTGTGAGGCGAGCGAGATATCTGAATAAGTATACAAGTTGTTAAAGTAGTTGCTACTTTATCGACTCTGGTATTCTACACACATTGACGTATATGAAAAATACTCCATTATTGGGCAAATATCAAATGTAGAAAGCAGTGAATCTAGGCAATATAATTTTGCTATCATTTCTATATTTTTGATGAATAAAATCAGGTAATTGATTTTTTTTTTCGAAACGGCTGGTTTCAATTGCATACTAAATGGTGATAATGTGTATCATTTTTAATTTATGTGTACACATTCAGAGGATTTTTACTTTTTCTTTGAGAGAATCCATTTTTCAAATTTTCTTGCCCAGCCTAATCTTATGGGGTTTTCAGAAACTTTGAGATGATATTTCTCAAAATCAGTCCAACCGATTTATTCCAAAAACTACACAGTTCTAAAAGTTGTATGAATTTGCCCGTACAGAAAAAGCTTCATGTTGATCAGTCAATCCGTGTGACCTGTGCAGTCAAACCGTGTGACCTGTGCAGTCAAACCGTGTGACCTGTGCAGTGCTTACAAAAAAAAACAAAAAAAAAAAAAATACAGAATAATAATAAAGATGAAAAAAAACACACAGCTAAAGGCCGAGCGCTTTGACTCGAACCGAGCGCTTTGACTCGGACCGAGCGCTTTGACTCGGACCGAGCGCTTTGACTCGGACCAAGCGCTTTGACTCGGACCAAGCACTTTGACTCGGACCAAGCACTTTGACCCGGACCAAGCGCTTTGACTCGGACCAAGCGCTTTGACTCGGACCAAGCGCTTTGACTCGGACCAAGCGCTTTGACTCGGACCAAGCACTTTGACTCGGACCGAGCGCTTTGACTCGGACCGAGCGCTTTGACTCGGGCCGAGCGCTTTGACTCGGGCCGAGCGCTTTGACTCGGGCCGAGCGCTTTGACTCGGGCCGAGCGCTTTGACTCGGACTGAGCGCTTAGACTCGGACCAAGCGCTTTGACTCGGACCAAGCGCTTTGACTCGGACCAAGCACTTTGACTCGGACCGAGCGCTTTGACTCGGATCGAGCGCTTTGACTCGGACCGAGCGCTTTGACTCGGACTGAGCGCTTAGACTCGGACCAAGCACTTTGACTCGGACCGAGCGTTTTGACTCGGACCGAGCGTTTTGACTCGGACCAAGCACTTAGACTCGGACCGAGCGTTTTGACTCGGACCGAGCGCTTTGACTCGGACTGAGCGCTTTGACTCGGAGCTGACTCACGTTTCTGTTTGGCGTCGGAGTCTCTTTCCCTGACGAGTGTTTGGATCGCTTTGGGCACGCCCCACACCGACCCGACTGACGCCAGCTGCTCGCTCCCCGGCCCTGAGATAAGGTCAAGCTCAAGGTCACTGCTCACCCACACCAGCTCCAGTCATACACGGCGATACAACACTCTAGTTGGGAGAAAATGCAGGAGAAACCTCTCTCTGAGCTTGACCCAAAGAGGAAACAGCCAAGAAGACTGGAACTAACCATAACTTCTCCAAGCCTCAACCACTTTCCTGGATCAGTTATACTATACTTCACGCCGATATTACTTCACATTCCCATTCGGTATTCCAGAAAACAAAGTGGGATATCAGAACATTATTCAACGAGCAAAAGAGTTACCAGCATATTCCCGATATGAACCTTTACACAATCTTCAAACTGGAAGAGTGAAATAATTGACCTCCTATATTATCTATGAAGAACATATATTTCATGAACACTCATTTTGCCCTCAACTGCGCTGTCTTATCATGGCCCGACCACATCAGAAATGATCAGTAAGAGCAATGCAAGGTTTGCCTGGAGATATTGTACGTGGGGGCTCACAGACAGCGCCACTTGTAGCAGTGGGCCTGACCTTGAGAACAATGGCTGCTCCAAACATGCCAGCCGGAACAAATGAAACAAGCCGTCTCATTGGCTCATTGTTGTGCGCCAAACAACCTCCGTAGCTCAGTCAGCTGAGGCACAAACAAAAGTCACCGTCCAGAGTGGGTTCGAGTCCCCCGCATGAGACATGGGTTTTTGTGAGCGTCCTGTTATGGTTTCATTATCACTCACTCATTTGATACCCCCAAATAGCTTGACTGTCGGTGGGGACGTCAAGAATAACAAGAATCGATCGAGCCAGATTTGTTTTTCATCAATATGCAGACAACAGATTGTTCAAACATACTTTGAATGTGGGGTGACCTCGAATAGGAACCCACTTTCACAGCCTTATTCCAGTGGACACGCCCAGCCCAGTTCACCCTTGGTGGGATACTTCTATCCAGTATACGCTGTTCAGGCGCCCTCCGGATTGAGAGAGTGAGAGAGAGAGAGGCGACGCAATGTTTGAATGATGGTTTATAAAATAGGGCGATAGTGGTGCTGCAAGTGGTTATTAAATGAAATATTTTCATTCGACAGCCACGTCTGCTCAGCAGATAATAGAGAATAGTAGTTATCTGCAATTTGGTATTCACAAGGATATGATTGTTACTGAATTCAGAGTCATAAACTGATGCTATCTCAGAAATAGTATTCAGTACATCATTTGGTTGTTTGATTTAGCAGCCACTTGTGACTATAGTTGTGAGCTTGACGGCGAGTCACGCCATCTGAGAGGCCGTGATGCGACTGTGCTGCCCTCCAGTGGTTATTGGATGAAGCGATACAAAGGGACAAGGTCAAGCCCGAGTGGGTGTTTGGAGGATGGGAATGGTGACGCTACCTGCCGCGTAGAACGGCAACCTCTGCTCGCTGCGCCGCACAGCGACCGGCTTCTGCAGCTCGGTCGAGAACACCAGCTGGTTGTCCGGGTCGAACTGCCAGAAGTTCGACTTGAGGCCGTCTGGAAACGAGAACAGGCCGTTAATGTCAAGGTCACGCCATTGGTGTGGGGTTTCCTCACCCCTAGCGCTAGTGGTGGCCAGTGGCTATAGCTATAAAACACAGGGCTCCGATACAAGTAGTAGATTGCTTCCTTACCGACCGCCTGTTCTTCCGGGCACTGCCCCGTTACCACGATCAGCGTTTCTTCCGGGCCGGTTCGCTCTCTCACCTGCCGGGCCGCATCCTGCAGCTCGTCCGGGCCGGCAAGCGACACCTGTCAACACACGTGGCAGGCTGTACTCTGGCTGATAGGGCCACGCTCAAGTCGAGGATTGCAATCACTGAGGGGTTCCGAATTACTAGGCAAACGCAGCATGCGTTGCAAGAAGAGAGAGACATCTATATCATGAAGTACGATCGAAAGATCTACACACCTTGACTCCTATAAGATATAGGCTTCTGTCACGTAACAAATGACAAACAATCGTTACCATAGCAATACAGCGAACTGGTGGACTACCAAATATTCTGATTGGTCAATTCCAGAATGAATGAATGAATATTAGAGTTTTAAGGCGCATCGACAGCGAGGTCAATTGGTGGACATTGTTGTCTGTCAATTTCAACAATGAGTGACGTCACTTGACAGAAGCCTATACTCCATTCGGTATGTCAAGTCTAGAAAGCCGTGAATCCCAACAATGGTTCTGTTATTATTTCTATCCATTTGTTGGATACAAAAGTATTTTCTTCAAAACGACTGCTTGAAATTGTATGAAAACAATGGTATAATAATGTGTATCATTCATATGTTCACATTCACACATTTATTTTTAGAGAGATTTTATTTTTAAAATTTTCTTGCCTAGCCTAATCTTATTTTCTTGGAGATGTTATTTCTCAGAAGTGGTCCAACCGATATGACCAAAAAACTATACAGTTCCAAGTTGGATGAGTTTGCTTGCACAGAACAAGTATCATGTTGATCAGTCAACTCTTGCGACCTGTGCAGTGCCCACAAATAAACAAACAAACAAAGCTCCATGAGAGTATAGGATGCAGTCTTCGCATCCGCTCATCCAATGATCATCCATCACTGCCTTGTTTCGTACACCTAGATAATGTTCAAATTCAAAATGAATGAATCAAAGGTTTTATAGGCCTACTTTTGAACGTTCTTATTTCAAACGGTCGTGAATTTGAGTGTGCTCTTAGCTTGGAGTCATAATAGTAGCTGCTTGGTAATCAAGCGAAGGCTTTGCATTTTCTTCACCTCCAATTCTTCTAGCTGTCAAATGTGAGGTTATAGGATTGAATATTGAACATTAGAATAAAAAATAAAATCGTGTCTTCACTTCCAGCCTATCTAGATTTTGAATTGTAATCTTAATATACAGAAATCAACTTTGAGTGATCAAAATCTTCAAAATCAAATCAATTGCGAGGTGAGTGTTGTATCTCCACTAAAACCAGTCACCGGTGATAACTTCATCACCAACTATTCTTGAAACCTTCACTTGAACGTATTCTGGTGAATACGAGTAATAACCAAGTCTGGTGACAACTCCTTGAAACGATTTGAACTGAGAACTGGTCAAGAGATGAAATTCCTCGTGATTCTGGTCCCTGGTAAACTGACCACTAGCAGAAAGCCGCTGTCTCCCGCCGCGTCCTGCACGTCCCTCAGGACCCTGCGCACGAGCTGGACGGCCGGCCTGACGGGAGGCCCCGACAAGGCCTCCTGGTCGTCCTCCATGTCACCGCGCAGGTCGAAGCCTGGAACAGAGCCACTCTCTCCAGAACCAGGAGCAAAACACTCGAGGCCAGTTTACATGGCTCGCGGCACGCGTGCGTTTCTCTTCTGGCCAATCAGAATGGATGACATTCCTACCGCTTGTTCTTGTTACTCTATGCCGCGAGACATAAAATGAATTGAACTTTGGAAAAAGCACCGCGGTTGAATACCCTCACTCATACAAGTGGTGGGGTTATGTCGGGATAATACTTCTAAAACATGTACTTCTCGAATGTGCATTATCATTGTATTTGCGTGCCATGTGATACGATACATCACTTGACCACCTGTATGAAACAAAAATTATGTATTGAAATGAATGAGTGAAATCTTGAAGTGGATGCAAAGAAACGCGACTAAGTGAACAGGGCAGGCGGCAGGCGTTTCTTTAACCGCCTGCCGCCTGCCGCCTGCCGCCTGCCGCCTGCCGCCTGCCGCCTGCCGCGAGCCATGAGCCATGAAAACGGGTCTCCAAGGCCCATTCATAATGCAAGGCTAACACTAACATGTAACACTAACGTTAATGCGAGAAATGTCTGCCTTATGGGATGTGGTTGGTCCGTTGACAACCACCACGCTGAGATGACCAAGAACATGCAACCTTGCAAGCTCCCAGCTTTCATGTTGTCATTATTGTTGGAACGTAAGAATCAGCCAATCAGGTTCCTTCAATTTCCGAATGAAAACGACTAGTGGCGAAGTACAACGAAGTCATCACGATGTTGTTCGGAACTTGACCTTCCATCTTGTTTCGACTTCCGGCGAGAGTCCCTAGCCTCATTCAATGTTGGATTATGTTTTCCCTTTCTTTTTTGAACATTTAATAACTGAGCTCAGATCTTCGACTTCTAGGTTTAGGACAACAGTTTGAAATATAGGTGTAGCCCATCAAAACTCCCAATATACAATAATACAATATACAATATATATGCGTCAAACATGAGTCAAATGTCAGACGAAATACACACAGCTGCCTAGACGCGATAGCAGGTAGTCGTGTGAGATGGCGGTGGAATCGGCGCGAAAAATCTGGACTTCTGATTGGCTGTTGGGTATTGTTTACGTTGATGTCCCTTCCTAACAGACAGTTGTTTCACGCTCATGTCATATGTTAGTGTTCAATGTTAGTGTTCATGTGAATGCTAGTGTTCAATGTTGGTGTTAGTGTTCATGTGAATGCTAGTGTTCAATGTTGGTGTTAGTGTTCATGTGAATAATTGTACCATGAAAATGAAAATGACGAAACATAACATGTAACATGTATACTGTCAATAAAATTATTATTATTATTACTATTATTATTATTATTATTATTAATGTTGGCGTTGGAATGAGAGGACTATTGCTTGACTCGAGTCAACACAGCCGATTGGTCCGGGACTCACCGACAGAGTTGAGCAGGCTTTCGAACCAGAGCCGGCGCATGTTGTTCACCATGTGGAAGAGGTCCCACGGGGAGGGCTCGGAGTCCCGCTCAAAGCTCTGGAAGAGGGAACATCTTGACTAGCAAGTCATGTGACAGATGTCTACCTCTACCTGGTAATCGCCCGGCTCCTCGAGATAACCCAGTATAGTCAATCATTCAGAAAAAATACATTCTTATACCGTTTGTCTTCGAGACTGGTTTGATTTGAGAATGGTTTGACTTGAGAATGGTTTGACTTGAGAATGGTTTGACTTGAGAATGGTTTGACTTGAGAATGGTTTGACTTGAGAATGGTTTGACTTGAGAATGGTTTGACTTGAGAATGCTATCTTGATATTCTTTTACTCTTTCTCAATAAATGAAGACATTTTCCAGACACATGACAATGAAGTTCGATGCACAGCCTTTGATAAACAGCTGAATATACACAGAGTTTTTGATTGAATCCACTGAATGCTGAGAATCTCTCCCAGGGGGCGCATCCTAATGTACAGGATAACCTGGTCTCTATGCGGACCCACAGTTCAAGGTGGCTGTTTATCAGTTGTGGATATAGGATAATACCGCTCTCTGCTGTCATTTTATTCGGTATCATATCTCTTCTACTGTCTGAGTGGTACATGAGAGGAGCGCCAGGAGTGCTCACCGCCTCCTTCTTCTCGCCGTCCTGGTCGTACTCGAGCAGCACGGCCCCGTCGACGCTGAGCGTGTGCGCCTGGCCGTCCACCGAGCCCACGTAGCTGCGTCGCGACGCCTCCCGCTTGGCCATGGGCACGGCCTTGACGGTGACGGGCAGCTGCTGGCTGGAGAGCGGCGTCTCGGCGCTGGAGATCAGACCTGCCGGCACGATGCTCTGAATACCCCGGCGTCGAACCCAAGTACATGGGAGTCGATTCAGCAAAATATCAGCTTTTAGTGGTAGCTTTTGAACGGTATGAGACATCGAAACTTCTAGTACGCGAGAAAAACAGATAATTATAATAGCTTTGAGACGAAACAAGTTATAACTATTCAAGTCATGTCGCATAACTGATTGGTGGCTGAAGAAACACATTTTTTAGCTGTATACGCTTGAAAGTTATGTGTCATGACTTGAATAGTTATAACTTGTTTTAATTATGATTATCTGTGTTTCTCGAGTATTAAAATTTCGATATCTAATACCGTTCTAAAGTTATTACCTGAAAGTGATATTTCGCTAAGCGACTCCCGTGGACTCTTAAACAAGAGGCTACTTTACATCTCACAAGGGTCGGTTGAAACAGGACAAAAAGTGCCAAATGTAGGCTTTCAGCTCCCAATACATGGCATGGTGGGTAAACGGTGAGACCAATCAGCCCAATTCTTCTTGCAATGAAACCACAATGAGTTAAATGTGTCTATACGTTTTTTTTAAATTCCAACTCTATATTATGTTACTTTGAAAAAATCATAAAAAGCAACGAAAAACATGTTGATTTTTGATAACAATTTCGAAAGGGTTGAAAACATACCACGAACTAAAGCTCTTCGTACGAGCACGTATTGAATACTGGTGATCATCTAACCGAGAACTGTATGTTAATACGATGATTGGTTTTCCGTTGCCAACTTGTATCCCGTACGTGATGTGCAATCAAGCTGGTAGGCAACACGTAAAGAGGCCTCTTGAAACATCACAGAATCTTGTATCACAAGACCCCAGTGCACTGTGCACGTAATAGAGGCAGAGCACCCGTGGTTGTTGCCCGATGAAGCTGCGTGGATCACTCACAACGTTTCCGAGAATAGCGTCTCTCCTCTCGACCCTATTGGCCAGTCACAACATGGTGCTA
Organism: Brachyptera risi; assembly: GCA_964007535.1. Classification (NCBI taxonomy): domain Eukaryota; kingdom Metazoa; phylum Arthropoda; class Insecta; order Plecoptera; family Taeniopterygidae; genus Brachyptera; species Brachyptera risi. Next base: position 1,217,223 of record OZ023331.1, read on the forward strand.
CATGATTGGCTGCTGGACTTGACCTCCCTTGACCCGTCATAGCGGACATCCTCATCTCACCGACTAAGACTATTCGGAAAGATGAGTTGAGATTCGAGAACATGGCAATCAGAAATGAAGAAATGACAGCCAATACAATAGAAAACATGGAATATGCCTGATGAAACATGTTCTCAATATAAGAACCTAATAGCTGTTACTATTCTGTCGACATATTGAAGAAGAGTCTACACAAAGAAAAACAAATCAATAAGGCAATGACATATTGTATAGAAAAGTAGGATAGAAAATATTTTTTAAATAAGATGGAATTACAATGTTCACGTCGGAATACTGCGAGAAAAGATCTTCAGAAACCTTCCAACTGCCAGAGGGCGTGAACATCACAATGTGTTTTCTTGACTCGTCACCAGGCGTCAGAGCGGTTCTGTTCACCACGTTGAGTGACCCCAACCTATTTCATCATCACATGAAGCAGGTGACCCAACTCACATACTGATAACATGCAAGGAATTTGTGGTTTCTTGCCGTCAGTTCAGAGCCCAAGGTCCCGATTGCCTGTCGCGATTTAGCTGATACCCTTGTCAACTAGATGTAGATAAGTGTGGCTACATCACCGGTGACATTGTTGAACTTGACTACAAACTATAATTTTCGTGCAAAACAAATGCAACTACCAACATTATAATTCTACTGAGCCATGTAAATAGCAATTCTGAGCATAGTTATTCTATATAGTTCGATATAAAAGTGATAGTTGCGCTACAGTCAATCAGGA
>OZ023331.1:1223000-1228000 GCA_964007535.1 Brachyptera risi
ACTTTTGACTTTTATCAAATATTTACATTGAAGTGTATTGATTTTCCCCGAGGCACGAATACGACATGAAGGCTGTCATCGAACAGAGCTAGCTCGTATCGATTATACAACAATGAGCTCGGATCGGTTGAGGGAGCAGAGACTTGGTGTCACTCTACGCGACAAAACTACCAGCCACCCAGCTAACTAACTCACCTCATGTGTAGGCCTACAACTATCAATTATACAACAATGAGCTCAGATCGGTTGAGGGAGCAGAGACTTGGTGTCACTCTACGCGACAAAACTACCAGCCACCCAGCTAACTAACTCACCTCATGTGTAGGCCTACAACTATCAATTATCCAACAATGAGCTCAGATCGGTTGAGGGAGCAGAGACTTGGTGTCACTCTACGCGACAAAACTACCAGCCACCCAGCTAACTAACTCACCTCATGTGTAGGCCTACAACTATCAATTATACAACAATGAGCTCAGATCGGTTGAGGGAGCAGAGACTTGGTGTCACTCTACGCGACAAAACTACCAGCCACCCAGCTAACTAACTCACCTCATGTGTAGGCCTACAACTATCGATTATACAACAATGAGCTCGGATCGGTTGAGGGAGCAGAGACTTGGTGTCACTCTACGCGACAAAACTACCAGCCACCCAGCTAACTAACTCACCTCATGTGTAGGCCTACAACTATCAATTATCCAACAATGAGCTCGGATCGGTTGAGGGAGTAGAGACTTGGTGTCACTCTACGCGACAAAACTACCAGCCACCCAGCTAACTAACTCACCTCATGTGTAGGCCTACAACTATCAATTATACAACAATGAGCTCGGATCGGTTGAGGGAGCAGAGACTTGGTGTCACTCTACGCGACAAAACTACCAGCTACCTAGCTAACTAACTCACCTCATGTGTAGGCCTACAACTATCAATTATACAACAATGAGCTCGGATCGGTTGAGGGAGCAGAGACTTGGTGTCACTCTACGCGACAAAACTACCAGCCACCCAGCTAACTAACTCACCTCATGTGTAGGCCTACAACTATCAATTATACAACAATGAGCTCGGATCGGTTGAGGGAGCAGAGACTTGGTGTCACTCTACGCGACAAAACTACCAGCCACCCAGCTAACTAACTCACCTCATGTGCAGGCCTACAACTATCAATTATACAACAATGAGCTCGGATCGGTTGAGGGAGAAGAGACTTGGTGTCACTCTACGCGACAAAACTAACAGCCACCCAGCTAACTAACTCACCTCATGTGTAGGCCTACAACTATCAATTCAATTCAATTTTCAAATCATTTTATTCATGTTTTGTACCTCTGAATTTGTAACACTTTCACACTTTCACATTTTCATATAATAAACCAGAACAAGAAGCCTGCGTAAGACAAAGTCTTGTGTGCGGGCTGTCCTATAAAAATAAAATAAGAGTAAGTCGGTACAAAAACTATATAACTTATATATGATTAAACCTAAAAAAAGAAAAACAAATGCAAAAAATAATGTATCGGCCACTATTACAATATTGGACACAAAACAAACTCCTCCGGGGAAATCCCAATCAAATCGAAGAGTATAAACCTTTCGACACACCTACACACCTACAGCAAAAAAAAAACAAAAAAAAAAAAAAAAAAAAAACAAACACAGCTATAAAAGTTTTAAAAATCCATCAGTTTCAATATAGAGGAATTTTCAGTGATATCTAGCCACCTGCTGAGTGCCTTTTTAAACGAGTATAGTGTACTACATTTTATAATATCTAATGGTAATTTATTTTATACATATGGACCCAGGTAATCAGCCTGTTTCTGACATAAGAGTTCATTCATTTTAGGTATACTCACAGTAAATGTAAAAGTGGACACGTTATTTAATCTGGTGATGTGGGTAGGTGGTATAGTAATTACTTTATATTTATCGAAATGTTTATACGTATTAACCAAGATTTCCTTCAGAAAAATCTGTTTTATGCCCAATATCTTACATTCTTTGAAAATTAATGTGGAGGGGAACTGATAGTGCTTTTTAAGAATAACTTTAAGTAGTATCTTTTGGATAATAATAATAAGAGGTTGAAGATACGTATCGTATGCTCCACCCCATCCAATTATGAGGCCGCAGGAGCTCGTATTTCACGCCGCAAACTCTCACGGCCGTAATTTTTGAGATATCAATATGATTGTTTTTGCATTCTTCTGATAATTGAAAGAGGGAGGTTATCGCATTTACAGAATTTTGAACAACAAATTTGTAATTTTTCAAATTCTTCAAATGGAAAATGAAAAAATTTCTAGTTTACGGAAACCTAGATATATATTTTTGTATACCGAAAAATAATATGGACTGTGAAATATATCAAAAGTGTGAGTAAGGGAATTAACGGCGTTTACGAGAATATGAGTTCGGCGGGCTAGTCTATGGGCTGCGCCTAGTACACGATGCATGTTAAACTCGAGTCCGAAGCGAGCGAACAACGAGCGCGTGTAGCGCGCCTGCGGCCTCTTATGCCGTATTGGTAGATTGAATGGACAAGGGCATTATACACCTGTAGCAGCAAAGTTCTCATCATCACATTCCGTAGTCTATAAAATATATACAATAAATAACGAGTTCTTTTTACACAGGAATTGATGTGCTCATTCCATCGTATAGGTGACTGTCCATCATTATACCGAGATATTTTACACTGTTGCTCTTTTGAATTTCGTAGCAATTGCATACATTGTCGACAGCGCAATCCATATTATGCAATTTCAATTTATGTTCTTCTGAAGGGTGAGTTTTAGACGTAATTGTGAAAGTTAGATATACTGTCTTGATTTTATTGAGCGTTAGTAAACTATTGTTGAGCCAGTCAAAAATGAGTCTAAGAGAATGGTTAGCCCTACTATAAACGGTACTCCAGTTGACATCTTTGAAAACTAATGCTGTGTCATCGGCGTACGTCACTATAAGACCGCCAATATCAAGATTACATAAGTCGTTAATATAAATATTGAAAAGAGTTGTTCCTAAAACCGTTCCCTGTGGTATCCCACATTTAATTATTTTTTTAGAACTTGAATCGCAATTTATTTTCACAGCTTGTTCTCGACCTGAAAGATAACTTTTAAATAAGGCAAATGCTAAACCCCTTACACCAATTCTCTCTAGTTTCAACAACAGTTTACTATGATCCACTGTATCGAAAGCTTTGGCTAGATCTAAAAATATAGCGAATACTTTATTATTTTTATCCAACGCTTCATAAATATGACTTGTTATTCTATGAATCGCATCATTGGTACTAAGGCTCGACCTAAAACCAAATTGATTAGGAGAGATTATATTATATTTTTCCAAAAAGTTGTTTATCCAATTTTAATACATTTTTCTAAAAGTTTAGCCACATTGGATAGGAGAGATATCGGTCTATAATTTTCCGGTTTGGTCTTCTCACCGCTTTTACAAATCGGTATAATGATGGCCGTTTTTAAAGTTTGTGGAAATTTCCTTTGTTGGAAACATAAATTGAAGATGTGTTTTAAAGGTCCAGCAATATATTCTCTTAAACTCATAATTACATTTGCTTGCAAGCCATCATACCCGCAGGCTGAGCTAACCTTGAGAGTTTGTATTATTCCTATTATTTCAGACTCTGTTATAGGTGTGAGAAAAATAGAACGATTATTTCTGGGTATGTGAGTTAAATTATCATCATGTTTATAATTCTCCGATATTTTTATATTATTTGCAAGATTTTCACCTACGTCTGAGAAATAGTTTACCAGTGCGTCCACTGTTTTTTGCGGATCCATTTCATTTATATGCATTTGCCCATTTATTTCAAGTTCATTTATAGCTGTGTTATTATTTTTATTTTTCCTGTCAGATATTTCATTAATAATTTCCCAAACTTTTTTGGGGTTGTTTTCACTCAAATGTATTTTGTATGCATAGTATTCATTTTTAGTTCTCCAAATGAGTTTTGTCAAAACATTACGATAAATTTTGTATTTTTGTATTAATCTTTGTAAAAATAGTTGATTTGTGTTCGGAATTTTTTTCAATTTAATAATTTTGAAATGCATTTTATCTCGTTTTCGTATTGAGACTATTAGTCCTCTGGTGATCCATGGCTTCACCTTCTTAAATTTAGCACTGTTATTCGATTTCTTAAAGTCATAAGAGGTGTCTATATGTTTACCAAGTCTATTATAAAAATGTTCAAGAGAATTATTCACATCCAAATTATTGTCTACGTCATCCCATGTTTCGCGTTCTACACTTCGTTTAAGTCTATCAATGTTCAATATATGAATATGAATATAAATATATGAATATAATATATATGAATATATAATATATGAATATAATATATATATATGTTGTTATATATGTGAATGTATCCATTCACTTCATGTCACTGGCGAATAACTTCTTCTGTTAATAACCTATCTTGTTGTTGATCGAATGTAGGCCTAACGTATCAAGATTTTCAGCATTTTTTTTCAATAACATCGAAACTTGATACAAATCATTGTTCCCCAATTAAGGCTAAGGATGAAAGATAGGACCGTTTGGATGGGGCACCACAAGGGCGATCTTACCACCCCATTATAATTATTTAAAACCAATGAACTTCAACACTAGGACTGCGCTGTCTGTGACCATAATTTCTTGCCGCAGATAAAAGTGTTTCAGTATAAACACACGAATGTTGATATCTTCCACTTTGAACTAAGTCTCTTGGGCAATGATCACTTCTTTCCCTTGACAGCAGATGTAAAGTTTATCATTATACAAAATGGACAAATTGAATTAGTGATACGCCTATAATGTTATAATTAGGCCTATCACTCTACTAATTAATGGTCGTGGCCAATTAGTACTTCATCCAAGCCTTGTGATAATTATTACTAGGCAAACGCGTTGTGTTGCCGCGTTGATGGATGAGCTGGAACATATCGACTTATCTTTGGATTGGTTATTATATATATATA
>OZ023331.1:1233000-1347595 GCA_964007535.1 Brachyptera risi
TGTTATGAGGAAAAAAATTGTGAATATTACTTTCCTCGATTTCAGAAATAACAGCATATTGTATGGAATCACAGCTCGATTATCTGTGATGGAATCTGAATGAGTTTATTGTGAGAGCCATAGCTAAAACGTTTACCAAATATCTCTTCAAAATACTACCTGCTATTCAGATGGCTTTTGTGACAACCTAGTGACAACACGCAGAATGACGGTCTAGGACCCCCGAGTGTATTTGTTAACTTATAGAGAAGGCGGTAAATCGGAACGGTCAAATGTTGTTTCCAAAGTGCACGTCTTTTTTGATGAACACTTCAAGTTACAAGAGAGAGAGATAGACATAGGAAACTGAGAGAGATAGCTGTCCACTACCGAGTTCCAAAATCGCACACCAAACTTGGGTCGCGCATGTCGAAGAGAAATATTCTCAGCTAGGATACGGGCTCTTAATGAGCTAGCTAGCATTCGACAAGCAACCGTCAAACTTGCTGCTCTTCCCTCCATCCAACCGACCATTGACATGAGCCATTCAGGCCTGGGTAACCATGGTGATTACAACTTCAAACTGCCAGTTGGAGCTACTCCCACTTTGGTCATTCCCTTGCATAACCCGCGCATCTTGTTGGAGAGGGCGATGCTGGGAATAGAATTATAACAATGTGAATCTGAGTAGCCGTTTATGATTTTCAATTTTTTTTGAGGACCGAAAAAAGTGAATTCTCAGCCAAATGACAAAATTGGCAACTTGCTATTTGTTCAAAGTGTTGTGACTTGAGTGTAAATGTTGTGACAGGTTTGCGATCCACTCACCCCAACTGTGGTCTGGACAGGGAAGTCCAGGAAACCCGGCGCGCTGTCGGGCGTCTGTCCGTGGGAAACCGGAAACTGAGCGAAGAACAGAACGACGTTCTTCGGCCCCTTGCTCGCTCTCTCTCGCTCCGAGCCTTCCATCTCACTCGGCAGCAAGTCGTCTACCGACACAACACACAACCCTCCATGACTCCATCATGACTCCCAAATGACTCCCAAATGACTCCCAAATGACTCCCAAATGACTCCCAAATGACTCCAAAATGACTCCAAAATGACTCCAAAATGACTCCCAAATGACTCCCAAATGACTCCAAAATGACTCCAAAATGACACCCAAATGACTTCCAAACGACCACACACATTTGAGCCATGCACACGATGTAGTAATACCATCTATTTCACCATAATATAAAGAAGGTGTTTTAACTCCCATACTGATAATATGGCCGGTATTCGTGGTTTCTTGCAGTCAGTTCAGAGCTGTAGGTCTCGATTGTCTGTCATGATTTAGCGGATTTCGTCGTGAACTAGATGTAGATAAGAGTGGCTACGGTACCGGTGGCATTGTTCAACTTACAAAATCTATCATTTCCATGAAAATAAATGCAACTGCTTACATAATTCTACTGAGCTATGTATAGCATTGTTGAGCATTGTTGTTTTATATAGTTCGATATAACAGTGATAGTTGCGCTACATGCAATCAGGACCCTGGACTCGGGAACTGACCCCGGAAATATTTCACTTCCAAGAGCGAGTTGGAGCACCCTCTTTATATTATGATAAAGTCTGTTGGTATCACAACAGAGTGTCGTGCATATAGAGAAGAGTCAATACGAGCAGTGTTGCAAAATACACGACTCCCCGATGTTCTATTGGTACGTGAATTGATTGAACTGGCAACATGGGCCAGACCGCATGGGCCTGTCGTCTATTAACTCACGAAGAGTTTGACTCCGATTCCATTTGACTCCTTGACACCTCGCGGTTTTGACTCGCTGAAGGAGTTGACATATATTGACACCGGTACAAATGGCTATTGGCGACGTCTATTTTTTACAGCGTGGACAACATTATTATACCCTGTGGGCAAAAGCCTTTGTAAGTCATGGTCTACTGACCTTGAACTGGACTTTCCCAAAAGCAAGATGGCTGCCTAGACGAGTTGTCAAGCATATCTTAGAGACTACACTTCTTACACATAACAAACAATGGTAAAAAGACATAACATCCGGTGAAAAGCTCAGTGGAGGGTTAATCAGTGGTCAATATACGACTGCTACTAGAGTGGCTTGATTACTATCCCTATTGAGTGAAGAAGTATCCTACGGGATAGAGTGGCAGCGCCCTGGACCCTTACCTAATAAACCTCGTGAAATTTTGTGCTAGTGCTAGCTAGCTCCAAGAGGCCAAGACTTTAATTGGTTAATGTTCACCAAAAAAGCTACCAACAATGACAATATATTATAAAAACAAATTCACGGTCTATTGGACTGAATAATTTCATCACATTTCGGAGCCCACCTCATTGAGAGGATTAGTATTTTGTGCTAACAACAATGGGAATACATAGATACCAGACTTGTTGCCATGACAGGTAGCTCTCCTAGTGAGTATTGACAAATCAGAGTCCTATTCTCTTGGAGCTAGCTAGGCTTAGCACGACATTCATTAGGTAAGGGTCCTGCTGAACAGTGGTGGTGCTACGCCTGGGGATCCTGCTAGGAGCGCTGTGATCCTCAAGAAGATATCATTTGCTAGAGCACTGTTGCGAGTGAATGCTGCTAGGAGCGCTGTGGTCACCAAGAGAATATCATTTGCTAGAGCACTGTTGCGAGTGAATGCTGCTAGGAGCGCTGTGGTCACCAAGAAGATATCATTTGCTAGAGCACTGTTGCGAGTGAATGGTGCTGGGAGCGCTGTGATCCCCAAGAAGATATCATTTGCTAGAGCACTGTTGCGAGTGAATGGAGCTAGGAGCGCTGTGATTACCAAGAAGATATCATTTGCTAGAGCACTGTTGCGAGTGGATGGTGCTAGGAGCGCTGTGGTCACCAAGAAGATATCATTTGCTAGAGCACTGTTGCGAGTGAATGGTGCTAGGAGCGCTGTGATCCCCAAGAAGATATCATTTGCTAGAGCACTGTTGCGAGTGAATGGTGCTAGGAGCGCTGTGATCCCCAAGAAGATATCATTTGCTAGAGCACTGTTGCGAGTGAATGGTGCTAGGAGCGCTGTGATCCCCAAGAAGATATCATTTGCTAGAGCACTGTTGCGAGTGAATGGTGCTAGGAGCGCTGTGATCCCCAAGAAGATATCATTTGCTAGAGCACTGTTGCGAGTGAATGGTGCTAGGAGCGCTGTGATCCCCAAAAAGATATCATTTGCTAGAGCACTGTTGCGAGTGAATGGTGCTAGGAGCGCTGTGATCCCCAAGAAGATATCATTTGCTAGAGCACTGTTGCGAGTGAATGGTGCTAGGAGCGCTGTGATCCCCAAAAAGATATCATTTGCTAGAGCACTGTTGCGAGTGGATGGTGCTAGGAGCGCTGTGATCCCCAAGAAGATATCATTTGCTAGAGCACTGTTGCGAGTGTATGGTGCTAGGAGTGCTGTGATCCCCAAGAAGATATCATTTGCTAGAGCACTGTTGCGAGTGAATGGTGCTAGGAGCGCTGTGATCCCCAAGAAGATATCATTTGCTAGAGCACTGTTGCGAGTGAATGGTGCTAGGAGCGCTGTGATCCCCAAGAAGATATCATTTGCTAGAGCACTGTTGCGAGTGAATGCTGCTAGGAGCGCTGTGATCCCCAAGAAGATATCATTTGCTAGATCACTGTTGCGAGTGAATGGTGCTAGGAGCGCTGTGGTCACCAAGAAAATATCATTTGCTAGAGCACTGTTGCGAGTGAATGGTGCTAGGAGCGCTGTGATCCCCAAGAAGATATCATTTGCTAGATCACTGTTGCGAGTGAATGGTGCTAGGAGCGCTGTGATAAGCCAACTTTGGCATTGTTGGTGAGAAATCGGTGGGCATAAGCACTGACATACGGCGTTGATTATCTAGAGACTACCTCACTTCATGGGTTTGGGCTCGACGTCAAATCACCGAGCGCTGTCGAAAGTGATGAGGCAATGCTGTATTCAACCCTTCATTGGGTATTGCTATCATATGATATGGTATTGATGCAAGAATTTATCTTGAAATGATCTTCATTTTGAAATATCGATTGAACTCACATTCCTGACGTCTTGAGGTCAAACTATCATTACATTTATTGTTTTCTTTTTATATGTTTTGGTCGCACCAACAGCCAGGTTATTTGTGGGTACGAACGAGCAGGTGATAGTGTAGTCTACGAGTGTAAGGACGTGAAGCCCAGCCATGCCTCATGCGGGACTCGAACCCACGACCGACATGCCAGTAGCTACAACTCCTATATTAACAGATTGGCACAATGCGTCGAGCGCTTACAATTTGTGACGTGGCAATGTATACCACAATACATTGGACTGATGAATGCCTGTGGATCTATCTGTTGCAGGAGTTGGAGGCGTTGAGTTGCTTACCTGCGTGGAGCGAGCTCTGCGGCCGGCAGTACGCGACATCAGACACGAGCCCGAGAACAAACAGAACCATCAAGAACCACTCTTTCTGATGAACCATCTTCAGAGCTCGGATCACACACAACTAGTATTGTATATTCGATATAAAAACTTGATCAAGAATTATTAAAAAGCCGATCAACTTCGTTTGTCGCCCAGTAATCCTCAACAATGCACACCCTACGCCTTGTCGATCCTGAGGACTGAGGTCAAGGTGTCATGAAGCAATCTCACGATCAAGGTGTCATGAAGCAATCTCACGATCAAGGTGTCATGAAGCAATCTCACGGTCAAGGTGTCATGAAGCAATCTCACGATCAAGGTGTCATGAAGCAATCTCACGGTCAAGGTGTCATGAAGCAATCTCACGGTCAAGGTGTCAAGAAGCAATCTCACGGTCAAGGTGTCATGAAGCAATCTCACGATCAAGGTGTCATGAAGCAATCTCACGATCAAGGTGTCATGAAGCAATCTCACGGTCAAGGTGTCAAGAAGCAATCTCACGATCAAGGTGTCATGAAGCAATCTCACGGTCAAGGTGTCATGAAGTAATCTCACGGTCAAGGTGTCATGAAGTAATCTCACGATCAAGGTGTCAAGAAGCAATCTTACGATCAAGGTGTCAAGAAGCAATCTCACGATCAAGGTGTCATGAAGCAATCTCACGGTCAAGGTGTCATGAAGTAATCTCACGGTCAAGGTGTCATGAAGCAATCTCACGGTCAAGGTGTCATGAAGCAATCTCACGATCAAGGTGTCATGAAGCAATCTCACGATCAAGGTGTCATGAAGCAATCTCACGGTCAAGGTGTCATGAAGCAATCTCACGATCAAGGTGTCATGAAGCAATCTCACGGTCAAGGTGTCATGAAGCAATCTCACGATCAAGGTGTCATGAAGCAATCTCACGATCAAGGTGTCATGAAGCAATCTCACGGTCAAGGTGTCATGAAGCAATCTCACGATCAAGGTGTCATGAAGCAATCTCACGGTCAAGGTGTCAAGAAGCAATCTCACGATCAAGGTGTCATGAAGCAATCTCACGGTCAAGGTGTCATGAAGTAATCTCACGATCAAGGTGTCATGAAGCAATCTCACGGTCAAGGTGTCAAGAAGCAATCTCACGATCAAGGTGTCATGAAGCAATCTCACGGTCAAGGTGTCATGAAGTAATCTCACGGTCAAGGTGTCATGAAGCAATCTCACGGTCAAGGTGTCATGAAGCAATCTCACGATCAAGGTGTCATGAAGCAATCTCACGATCAAGGTGTCATGAAGCAATCTCACGATCAAGGTGTCATGAAGCAATCTCACGATCAAGGTGTCATGAAGCAATCTCACGGTCAAGGTGTCATGAAGCAATCTCACGATCAAGGTGTCATGAAGCAATCTCACGGTCAAGGTGTCATGAAGCAATCTCACGATCAAGGTGTCATGAAGCAATCTCACGATCAAGGTGTCATGAAGCAATCTCACGATCAAGGTGTCATGAAGCAATCTCACGGTCAAGGTGTCATGAAGCAATCTCACGATCAAGGTGTCATGAAGCAATCTCACGGTCAAGGTGTCATGAAGCAATCTCACGGTCAAGGTGTCATGAAGTAATCTCACGGTCAAGGTGTCATGAAGCAATCTCACGGTCAAGGTGTCATGAAGCAATCTCACGATCAAGGTGTCATGAAGCAATCTCACGATCAAGGTGTCATGAAGCAATCTCACGGTCAAGGTGTCATGAAGCAATCTCACGATCAAGGTGTCATGAAGTAATCTCACGATCAAGGTGTCATGAAGCAATCTCACGATCAAGGTGTCATGAAGCAATCTCACGATCAAGGTGTCATGAAGCAATCTCACGATCAAGGTGTCATGAAGCAATCTCACGATCAAGGTGTCATGAAGCAATCTCACGATCAAGGTGTCATGAAGCAATCTCACGATCAAGGTGTCATGAAGCAATCTCACGATCAAGGTGTCATGAAGCAATCTCACGGTCAAGGTGTCATGAAGCAATCTCACGATCAAGGTGTCATGAAGCAATCTCACGATCAAGGTGTCATGAAGCAATCTCACGATCAAGGTGTCATGAAGCAATCTCACGATCAAGGTGTCATGAAGCAATCTCACGATCAAGGTGTCATGAAGCAATCTCACGGTCAAGGTGTCATGAAGCAATCTCACGATCAAGGTGTCATGAAGCAATCTCACGGTCAAGGTGTCATGAAGCAATCTCACGGTCAAGGTGTCATGAAGTAATCTCACGGTCAAGGTGTCATGAAGCAATCTCACGGTCAAGGTGTCATGAAGCAATCTCACGATCAAGGTGTCATGAAGCAATCTCACGATCAAGGTGTCATGAAGCAATCTCACGGTCAAGGTGTCATGAAGCAATCTCACGATCAAGGTGTCATGAAGTAATCTCACGATCAAGGTGTCATGAAGCAATCTCACGATCAAGGTGTCATGAAGCAATCTCACGATCAAGGTGTCATGAAGCAATCTCACGATCAAGGTGTCATGAAGCAATCTCACGATCAAGGTGTCATGAAGCAATCTCACGATCAAGGTGTCATGAAGCAATCTCACGATCAAGGTGTCATGAAGCAATCTCACGATCAAGGTGTCATGAAGCAATCTCACGGTCAAGGTGTCATGAAGCAATCTCACGATCAAGGTGTCATGAAGCAATCTCACGATCAAGGTGTCATGAAGCAATCTCACGATCAAGGTGTCATGAAGCAATCTCACGATCAAGGTGTCATGAAGCAATCTCACGATCAAGGTGTCATGAAGCAATCTCACGGTCAAGGTGTCAAGAAGCAATCTCACGATCAAGGTGTCATGAAGCAATCTCACGATCAAGGTGTCATGAAGCAATCTCACGGTCAAGGTGTCATGAAGCAATCTCACGGTCAAGGTGTCATGAAGTAATCTCACGGTCAAGGTGTCATGAAGCAATCTCACGGTCAAGGTGTCATGAAGCAATCTCACGGTCAAGGTGTCATGAAGCAATCTCACGATCAAGGTGTCATGAAGCAATCTCACGATCAAGGTGTCATGAAGCAATCTCACGGTCAAGGTGTCATGAAGCAATCTCACGATCAAGGTGTCATGAAGCAATCTCACGGTCAAGGTGTCATGAAGCAATCTCACGATCAAGGTGTCATGAAGCAATCTCACGATCAAGGTGTCATGAAGCAATCTCACGGTCAAGGTGTCATGAAGCAATCTCACGATCAAGGTGTCATGAAGCAATCTCACGGTCAAGGTGTCAAGAAGCAATCTCACGATCAAGGTGTCATGAAGCAATCTCACGGTCAAGGTGTCATGAAGTAATCTCACGGTCAAGGTGTCATGAAGCAATCTCACGGTCAAGGTGTCATGAAGCAATCTCACGGTCAAGGTGTCATGAAGTAATCTCACGGTCAAGGTGTCATGAAGCAATCTCACGATCAAGGTGTCATGAAGCAATCTCACGGTCAAGGTGTCATGAAGCAATCTCACGGTCAAGGTGTCATGAAGTAATCTCACGGTCAAGGTGTCATGAAGCAATCTCACGGTCAAGGTGTCATGAAGCAATCTCACGATCAAGGTGTCATGAAGCAATCTCACGATCAAGGTGTCATGAAGCAATCTCACGGTCAAGGTGTCAAGAAGCAATCTCACGATCAAGGTGTCATGAAGCAATCTCACGGTCAAGGTGTCATGAAGCAATCTCACGGTCAAGGTGTCATGAAGCAATCTCACGGTCAAGGTGTCATGAAGCAATCTCACGATCAAGGTGTCATGAAGCAATCTCACGATCAAGGTGTCATGAAGCAATCTCACGGTCAAGGTGTCATGAAGCAATCTCACGATCAAGGTGTCATGAAGCAATCTCACGATCAAGGTGTCATGAAGAAATCTCACGATCAAGGTGTCATGAAGCAATCTCACGATCAAGGTGTCATGAAGCAATCTCACGGTCAAGGTGTCATGAAGCAATCTCACGGTCAAGGTGTCATGAAGCAATCTCACGGTCAAGGTGTCAAGAAGCAATCTCACGATCAAGGTGTCATGAAGCAATCTCACGGTCAAGGTGTCATGAAGTAATCTCACGGTCAAGGTGTCATGAAGCAATCTCACGGTCAAGGTGTCATGAAGCAATCTCACGATCAAGGTGTCATGAAGCAATCTCACGATCAAGGTGTCATGAAGCAATCTCACGGTCAAGGTGTCATGAAGCAATCTCACGATCAAGGTGTCATGAAGCAATCTCACGGTCAAGGTGTCATGAAGCAATCTCACGATCAAGGTGTCATGAAGCAATCTCACGATCAAGGTGTCATGAAGCAATCTCACGGTCAAGGTGTCATGAAGCAATCTCACGATCAAGGTGTCATGAAGCAATCTCACGATCAAGGTGTCATGAAGCAATCTCACGATCAAGGTGTCATGAAGCAATCTCACGGTCAAGGTGTCATGAAGCAATCTCACGGTCAAGGTGTCATGAAGCAATCTCACGATCAAGGTGTCATGAAGTAATCTCACGATCAAGGTGTCATGAAGCAATCTCACGGTCAAGGTGTCATGAAGCAATCTCACGATCAAGGTGTCATGAAGCAATCTCACGATCAAGGTGTCATGAAGCAATCTCACGATCAAGGTGTCATGAAGCAATCTCACGGTCAAGGTGTCATGAAGTAATCTCACGGTCAAGGTGTCATGAAGCAATCTCACGGTCAAGGTGTCATGAAGCAATCTCACGATCAAGGTGTCATGAAGCAATCTCACGATCAAGGTGTCATGAAGCAATCTCACGATCAAGGTGTCATGAAGCAATCTCACGATCAAGGTGTCATGAAGCAATCTCACGGTCAAGGTGTCATGAAGCAATCTCACGATCAAGGTGTCATGAAGCAATCTCACGGTCAAGGTGTCATGAAGCAATCTCACGGTCAAGGTGTCAAGAAGCAATCTCACGATCAAGGTGTCATGAAGCAATCTCACGATCAAGGTGTCAAGAAGCAATCTCACGATCAAGGTGTCATGAAGCAATCTCACGATCAAGGTGTCATGAAGCAATCTCACGATCGAGGTGTCATGAAGCAATCTCACGATCAAGGTGTCATGAAGCAATCTCACGATCAAGGTGTCATGAAGCAATCTCACGGTCAAGGTGTCATGAAGCAATCTCACGGTCAAGGTGTCATGAAGTAATCTCACGGTCAAGGTGTCATGAAGCAATCTCACGGTCAAGGTGTCATGAAGCAATCTCACGATCAAGGTGTCATGAAGCAATCTCACGATCAAGGTGTCATGAAGCAATCTCACGGTCAAGGTGTCATGAAGCAATCTCACGATCAAGGTGTCATGAAGCAATCTCACGATCGAGGTGTCATGAAGCAATCTCACGGTCAAGGTGTCATGAAGCAATCTCACGGTCAAGGTGTCATGAAGTAATCTCACGGTCAAGGTGTCATGAAGCAATCTCACGGTCAAGGTGTCATGAAGCAATCTCACGATCAAGGTGTCATGAAGCAATCTCACGATCAAGGTGTCATGAATCAATCTCACGGTCAAGGTGTCATGAAGCAATCTCACGATCAAGGTGTCATGAAGCAATCTCACGATCGAGGTGTCATGAAGCAATCTCACGATCAAGGTGTCATGAAGCAATCTCACGATCAAGGTGTCATGAAGCAATCTCACGGTCAAGGTGTCATGAAGCAATCTCACGATCAAGGTGTCATGAAGCAATCTCACGGTCAAGGTGTCATGAAGCAATCTCACGGTCAAGGTGTCATGAAGTAATCTCACGGTCAAGGTGTCATGAAGCAATCTCACGGTCAAGGTGTCATGAAGCAATCTCACGATCAAGGTGTCATGAAGCAATCTCACGATCAAGGTGTCATGAAGCAATCTCACGGTCAAGGTGTCATGAAGCAATCTCACGATCAAGGTGTCATGAAGTAATCTCACGATCAAGGTGTCATGAAGCAATCTCACGATCAAGGTGTCATGAAGCAATCTCACGATCAAGGTGTTATGAAGCAATCTCACGATCAAGGTGTCATGAAGCAATCTCACGATCAAGGTGTCATGAAGCAATCTCACGATCAAGGTGTCATGAAGCAATCTCACGATCAAGGTGTCATGAAGCAATCTCACGATCAAGGTGTCATGAAGCAATCTCACGGTCAAGGTGTCATGAAGCAATCTCACGATCAAGGTGTCATGAAGCAATCTCACGATCAAGGTGTCATGAAGCAATCTCACGATCAAGGTGTCATGAAGCAATCTCACGATCAAGGTGTCATGAAGCAATCTCACGGTCAAGGTGTCATGGAGCAATCTCACGATCAAGGTGTCATGAAGCAATCTCACGGTCAAGGTGTCATGAAGCAATCTCACGGTCAAGGTGTCATGAAGTAATCTCACGGTCAAGGTGTCATGAAGCAATCTCACGGTCAAGGTGTCATGAAGCAATCTCACGATCAAGGTGTCATGAAGCAATCTCACGATCAAGGTGTCATGAAGCAATCTCACGGTCAAGGTGTCATGAAGCAATCTCACGATCAAGGTGTCATGAAGTAATCTCACGATCAAGGTGTCATGAAGCAATCTCACGATCAAGGTGTCATGAAGCAATCTCACGATCAAGGTGTCATGAAGCAATCTCACGATCAAGGTGTCATGAAGCAATCTCACGATCAAGGTGTCATGAAGCAATCTCACGATCAAGGTGTCATGAAGCAATCCCACGATCAAGGTGTCATGAAGCAATCTCACGATCAAGGTGTCATGAAGCAATCTCACGGTCAAGGTGTCATGAAGCAATCTCACGGTCAAGGTGTCATGAAGCAATCTCACGATCAAGGTGTCATGAAGTAATCTCACGATCAAGGTGTCATGAAGCAATCTCACGGTCAAGGTGTCATGAAGCAATCTCACGATCAAGGTGTCATGAAGCAATCTCACGATCAAGGTGTCATGAAGCAATCTCACGATCAAGGTGTCATGAAGCAATCTCACGGTCAAGGTGTCATGAAGCAATCTCACGGTCAAGGTGTCATGAAGCAATCTCACGGTCAAGGTGTCATGAAGCAATCTCACGATCAAGGTGTCATGAAGCAATCTCACGGTCAAGGTGTCATGAAGCAATCTCACGATCAAGGTGTCATGAAGCAATCTCACGATCAAGGTGTCATGAAGCAATCTCACGATCAAGGTGTCATGAAGCAATCTCACGATCAAGGTGTCATGAAGCAATCTCACGATCAAGGTGTCATGAAGCAATCTCACGATCAAGGTGTCATGAAGCAATCTCACGATCAAGGTGTCATGAAGCAATCTCACGATCAAGGTGTCATGAAGCAATCTCACGGTCAAGGTGTCATGAAGCAATCTCACGATCAAGGTGTCATGAAGTAATCTCACGATCAAGGTGTCATGAAGCAATCTCACGGTCAAGGTGTCATGAAGCAATCTCACGATCAAGGTGTCATGAAGCAATCTCACGGTCAAGGTGTCATGAAGCAATCTCACGATCAAGGTGTCATGAAGCAATCTCACGGTCAAGGTGTCAAGAAGCAATCTCACGGTCAAGGTGTCATGAAGCAATCTCACGGTCAAGGTGTCATGAAGCAATCTCACGGTCAAGGTGTCATGAAGCAATCTCACGATCAAGGTGTCATGAAGCAATCTCACGATCAAGGTGTCATGAAGCAATCTCACGGTCAAGGTGTCATGAAGCAATCTCACGATCAAGGTGTCATGAAGCAATCTCACGGTCAAGGTGTCATGAAGCAATCTCACGATCAAGGTGTCATGAAGCAATCTCACGATCAAGGTGTCATGAGGCAATCTCACGATCAAGGTTTCATGAAGCAATCTCACGATCAAGGTGTCATGAAGCAATCTCACGGTCAAGGTGTCATGAAGCAATCTCACGATCAAGGTGTCATGAAGCAATCTCACGATCAAGGTGTCATGAAGCAATCTCACGGTCAAGGTGTCATGAAGCAATCTCAAGATCAAGGTGTCATGAGGCAATCTCACGGTCAAGGTGTCATGAAGCAATCTCACGGTCAAGGTGTCATGAAGCAATCTCACGGTCAAGGTGTCATGAAGCAATCTCACGGTCAAGGTGTCATGAAGCAATCTCACGGTCAAGGTGTCAAGAAGCAATCTCACGGTCAAGGTGTCATGAAGCAATCTCACGGTCAAGGTGTCATGAAGCAATCTCACGATCAAGGTGTCATGAAGCAATCTCACGGTCAAGGTGTCATGAAGCAATCTCACGGTCAAGGTGTCATGAAGCAATCTCACGGTCAAGGTGTCAAGAAGCAATCTCACGGTCAAGGTGTCATGAAGCAATCTCACGGTCAAGGTGTCATGAAGCAATCTCACGGTCAAGGTGTCATGAAGCAATCTCACGATCAAGGTGTCATGAAGCAATCTCACGATCAAGGTGTCATGAAGCAATCTCACGGTCAAGGTGTCATGAAGCAATCTCACGGTCAAGGTGTCATGAAGCAATCTCACGGTCAAGGTGTCATGAAGCAATCTCACGGTCAAGGTGTCAAGAAGCAATCTCACGGTCAAGGTGTCATGAAGCAATCTCACGGTCAAGGTGTCATGAAGCAATCTCACGGTCAAGGTGTCATGAAGCAATCTCACGATCAAGGTGTCATGAAGCAATCTCACGATCAAGGTGTCATGAAGCAATCTCACGGTCAAGGTGTCATGAAGCAATCTCACGATCAAGGTGTCATGAAGCAATCTCACGGTCAAGGTGTCATGAAGCAATCTCACGATCAAGGTGTCATGAAGCAATCTCACGATCAAGGTGTCATGAGGCAATCTCACCATCAAGGTGTCATGAAGCAATCTCACGGTCAAGGTGTCATGAAGCAATCTCACGATCAAGGTGTCATGAAGCAATCTCACGGTCAAGGTGTCAAGAAGCAATCTCACGATCAAGGTGTCATGAAGCAATCTCACGGTCAAGGTGTCATGAAGTAATCTCACGGTCAAGGTGTCATGAAGCAATCTCACGATCAAGGTGTCATGAAGCAATCTCACGGTCAAGGTGTCATGAAGCAATCTCACGGTCAAGGTGTCAAGAAGCAATCTCACGATCAAGGTGTCATGAAGCAATCTCACGGTCAAGGTGTCATGAAGCAATCTCACGATCAAGGTGTCATGAAGCAATCTCACGGTCAAGGTGTCATGAAGCAATCTCACGATCAAGGTGTCATGAAGCAATCTCACGATCAAGGTGTCATGAAGCAATCTCACGGTCAAGGTGTCATGAAGCAATCTCACGGTCAAGGTGTCATGAAGCAATCTCACGGTCAAGGTGTCATGAAGCAATCTCACGGTCAAGGTGTCATGAAGTAATCTCACGATCATGGTGTCATGAAGCAATCTCACGGTCAAGGTGTCATGAAGCAATCTCACGATCAAGGTGTCATGAAGCAATCTCACGATCAAGGTGTCATGAAGCAATCTCACGATCAAGATGTCAAGAAGCAATCTCACGATCAAGGTGTCATGAAGCAATCTCACGGTCAAGGTGTCATGAGGCAATCTCACGGTCAAGGTGTCATGAAGCAATCTCACGGTCAAGGTGTCATGAAGCAATCTCACGATCAAGGTGTCATGAAGCAATCTCACGGTCAAGGTGTCATGAAGCAATCTCACGATCAAGGTGTCATGAAGCAATCTCACGGTCAAGGTGTCATGAAGCAATCTCACGATCAAGGTGTCATGAAGCAATCTCACGATCAAGGTGTCATGAAGCAATCTCACGATCAAGGTGTCATGAAGCAATCTCACGGTCAAGGTGTCATGAAGCAATCTCACGATCAAGGTGTCATGAAGCAATCTCACGGTCAAGGTGTCATGAAGCAATCTCACGGTCAAGGTGTCAAGAAGCAATCTCACGATCAAGGTGTCATGAAGCAATCTCACGGTCAAGGTGTCATGAAGCAATCTCACGATCAAGGTGTCATGAAGCAATCTCACGGTCAAGGTGTCAAGAAGCAATCTCACGGTCAAGGTGTCATGAAGCAATCTCACGGTCAAGGTGTCATGAAGCAATCTCACGGTCAAGGTGTCATGAAGCAATCTCACGGTCAAGGTGTCATGAAGCAATCTCACGATCAAGGTGTCATGAAGCAATCTCACGGTCAAGGTGTCATGAAGCAATCTCACGGTCAAGGTGTCATGAAGCAATCTCACGGTCAAGGTGTCAAGAAGCAATCTCACGGTCAAGGTGTCATGAAGCAATCTCACGATCGAGGTGTCAAGAAGCAATCTAACGGTCAAGGTGTCATGAAGCAATCTCACGGTCAAGGTGTCATGAAGCAATCTCACGATCAAGGTGTCATGAAGCAATCTCACGATCAAGGTGTCGAGAAGCAATCTCACGATCAAGGTGTCATGAAGCAATCTCACGGTCAAGGTGTCAAGAAGCAATCTCACGGTCAGGGTGTCAAGAAGCAATCTCACGGTCAAGGTGTCATGAAGCAATCTCACGGTCAAGGTGTCATGAAGCAATCTCACGGTCAAGGTGTCATGAAGCAATCTCACGATCAAGGTGTCATGAAGCAATCTCACGGTCAAGGTGTCATGAAGCAATCTCACGATCAAGGTGTCATGAAGCAATCTCACGGTCAAGGTGTCATGAAGCAATCTCACGATCAAGGTGTCATGAAGCAATCTCACGGTCAAGGTGTCATGAAGCAATCTCACGGTCAAGGTGTCAAGAAGAAATCTCACGATCAAGGTGTCATGAAGCAATCTCACGGTCAAGGTGTCATGAAGCAATCTCACGATCAAGGTGTCATGAAGCAATCTCACGGTCAAGGTGTCATGAAGCAATCTCACGATCAAGGTGTCATGAAGCAATCTCACGGTCAAGGTGTCATGAAGCAATCTCACGATCAAGGTGTCATGAAGTAATCTCACGATCAAGGTGTCATGAAGCAATCTCACGGTCAAGGTGTCATGAAGCAATCTCACGATCAAGGTGTCATGAAGCAATCTCACGGTCAAGGTGTCATGAAGCAATCTCACGATCAAGGTGTCATGAAGCAATCTCACGGTCAAGGTGTCAAGAAGCAATCTCACGGTCAAGGTGTCAAGAAGCAATCTCACGGTCAAGGTGTCATGAAGCAATCTCACGGTCAAGGTGTCATGAAGCAATCTCACGGTCAAGGTGTCATGAAGCAATCTCACGATCAAGGTGTCATGAAGCAATCTCACGATCAAGGTGTCATGAAGCAATCTCACGATCAAGGTGTCATGGAGCAATCTCACGGTCAAGGTGTCAAGAAGCAATCTCACGGTCAAGGTGTCATGAAGCAATCTCACGGTCAAGGTGTCATGAAGCAATCTCACGATCAAGGTGTCATGAAGCAATCTCACGGTCAAGGTGTCATGAAGCAATCTCACGGTCAAGGTGTCATGAAGTAATCTCACGATCAAGGTGTCATGAAGCAATCTCACGGTCAAGGTGTCATGAAGCAATCTCACGGTCAAGGTGTCATGAAGCAATCTCACGGTCAAGGTGTCAAGAAGCAATCTCACGGTCAAGGTGTCATGAAGCAATCTCACGGTCAAGGTGTCATGAAGCAATCTCACGGTCAAGGTGTCATGAAGCAATCTCACGGTCAAGGTGTCATGAAGCAATCTCACGATCAAGGTGTCATGAAGCAATCTCACGGTCAAGGTGTCATGAATCAATCTCACGATCAAGGTGTCATGAAGCAATCTCACGGTCAAAGTGTCATAAAGCAATCTCACGATCAAGGTGTCATGAAGCAATCTCACGGTCAAGGTGTCATGAAGCAATCTCACGGTCAAGGTGTCATGAAGCAATCTCACGGTCAAGGTGTCAAGAAGCAATCTCACGGTCAAGGTGTCATGAAGCAATCTCACGATCAAGGTGTCATGAAGCAATCTCACGATCAAGGTGTCATGAAGCAATCTCACGGTCAAGGTGTCATGAAGCAATCTCACGGTCAAGGTGTCATGAAGCAATCTCACGGTCAAGGTGTCATGAAGCAATCTCACGGTCAAGGTGTCATGAAGCAATCTCACGGTCAAGGTGTCATGAAGTAATCTCACGATCAAGGTGTCATGAAGCAATCTCACGATCAAGGTGTCATGAAGCAATCTCACGATCAAGGTGTCATGAAGCAATCTCACGGTCAAGGTGTCATGAAGCAATCTCACGGTCAAGGTGTCAAGAAGCAATCTCACGATCAAGGTGTCATGAAGCAATCTCACGGTCAAGGTGTCATGAAGCAATCTCACGATCAAGGTGTCATGAAGCAATATCACGGTCAAGGTGTCATGAAGCAATCTCACGATCAAGGTGTCATGAAGCAATCTCACGGTCAAGGTGTCATGAAGCAATCTCACGGTCAAGGTGTCATGAAGCAATCTCACGATCAAGGTGTCATGAAGCAATCTCACGGTCAAGGTGTCATGAAGCAATCTCACGATCAAGGTGTCATGAAGCAATCTCACGGTCAAGGTGTCATGAAGCAATCTCACGATCAAGGTGTCATGAAGCAATCTCACGGTCAAGGTGTCATGAAGCAATCTCACGATCAAGGTGTCATGAAGCAATCTCACGGTCAAGGTGTCATGAAGCAATCTCACGGTCAAGGTGTCAAGAAGCAATCTCACGGTCAAGGTGTCATGAAGCAATCTCACGGTCAAGGTGTCATGAAGCAATCTCACGATCAAGGTGTCATGAAGCAATCTCACGGTCAAGGTGTCATGAAGCAATCTCACGGTCAAGGTGTCATGAAGTAATCTCACGATCAAGGTGTCATGAAGTAATCTCACGGTCAAGGTGTCATGAAGCAATCTCACGGTCAAGGTGTCATGAAGCAATCTCACGATCAAGGTGTCATGAAGCAATCTCACGATCAAGGTGTCATGAAGCAATCTCACGGTCAAGGTGTCATGAAGCAATCTCACGATCAAGGTGTCATGAAGCAATCTCACGGTCAAGGTGTCATGAAGCAATCTCACGGTCAAGGTGTCATGAAGCAATCTCACGGTCAAGGTGTCATGAAGCAATCTCACGGTCAAGGTGTCAAGAAGCAATCTCACGGTCAAGGTGTCATGAAGCAATCTCACGGTCAAGGTGTCATGAAGCAATCTCACGGTCAAGGTGTCATGAAGCAATCTCACGGTCAAGGTGTCATGAAGCAATCTCACGATCAAGGTGTCATGAAGCAATCTCACGGTCAAGGTGTCAAGAAGCAATCTCACGGTCAAGGTGTCATGAAGCAATCTCACGGTCAAGGTGTCATGAAGCAATCTCACGGTCAAGGTGTCATGAAGCAATCTCACGATCAAGGTGTCATGAAGCAATCTCACGGTCAAGGTGTCATGAAGTAATCTCACGATCAAGGTGTCATGAAGCAATCTCACGGTCAAGGTGTCAAAAAGCAATCTCACGATCAAGGTGTCATGAAGCAATCTCACGGTCAAGGTGTCATGAAGCAATCTCACGATCAAGATGTCAAGAAGCAATCTCACGATCAAGATGTCAAGAAGCAATCTCACGGTCAAGGTGTCATGAAGCAATCTCACGATCAAGGTGTCGTGAAGCAATCTCACGGTCAAGGTGTCATGAAGCAATCTCACGATCAAGGTGTCATGAAGCAATCTCACGATCAAGGTGTCATGAAGCACTCTCACGATCAAGGTGTCATGAAGCAATCTCACGATCAAGGTGTCATGAAGCAATCTCACGATCAAGGTGTCATGAAGCAATCTCACGATCAAGGTGTCATGAAGCAATCTCACGATCAAGGTGTCATGAAGCAATCTCACGATCAAGGTGTCATGAAGTAATCTCACGATCAAGGTGTCAAGAAGCAATCTCACGATCAAGGTGTCATGAAGCAATCTCACGATCAAGGTGTCATGAAGCAATCTCACGATCAAGGTGTCATGAAGCAATCTCACGATCAAGGTGTCATGAAGCAATCTCACGGTCAAGGTGTCATGAAGCAATCTCACGGTCAAGGTGTCATGAAGCAATCTCACGATCAAGGTGTCGAGAAGCAATCTCACGATCAGGGTGTCAAGAAGCAATCTCACGATCAGGGTGTCATGAAGCAATCTCACGGTCAAGGTGTCATGAAGCAATCTCACGATCAAGGTGTCGAGAAGCAATCTCACGATCAAGGTGTCAAGAAGCAATCTCACGATCAAGGTGTCATGAAGCAATCTCACGATCAAGGTGTCAAGAAGCAATCTCACGATCAAGATGTCAAGAAGCAATCTCACGATCAAGGTGTCATGAAGCAATCTCACGGTCAAGGTGTCATGAAGCAATCTCACGATCAAGGTGTCATGAAGCAATCTCACGATCAGGGTGTCAAGAAGCAATCTCACGATCAGGGTGTCATGAAGCAATCTCACGGTCAAGGTGTCATGAAGCAATCTCACGGTCAAGGTGTCAAGAAGCAATCTCACGGTCAAGGTGTCAAGAAGCAATCTCACGATCAAGGTGTCATGAAGCAATCTCACGGTCAAGGTGTCATGAAGCAATCTCACGATCAAGGTGTCATGAAGCAATCTAACGGTCAAGGTGTCGAGAAGCAATCTCACGATCAGGGTGTCATGAAGCAATCTCACGGTCAAGGTGTCATGAAGCAATCTCACGGTCAAGGTGTCATGAAGCAATCTCACGGTCAAGGTGTCATGAAGCAATCTCACGGTCAAGGTGTCATGAAGCAATCTCACGATCAAGGTGTCATGAAGCAATCTCACGGTCAAGGTGTCATGAAGCAATCTCACGATCAAGGTGTCATGAAGCAATCTCACGGTCAAGGTGTCATGAAGCAATCTCACGGTCAAGGTGTCATGAAGCAATCTCACGATCAAGGTGTCAAGAAGCAATCTCACGATCAAGGTGTCATGAAGCAATCTCACGGTCAAGGTGTCATGAAGCAATCTCACGGTCAAGGTGTCAAGAAGCAATCTCACGATCAAGGTGTCATGAAGCAATCTCACGGTCAAGGTGTCATGAAGCAATCTCACGATCAAGGTGTCAAGAAGCAATCTCACGATCAAGGTGTCATGAAGCAATCTCACGGTCAAGGTGTCATGAAGCAATCTCACGATCAAGGTGTCAAGAAGCAATCTCACGATCAAAGTGTCGAGAAGCAATCTCACGATCAGGGTGTCAAGAAGCAATCTCACGATCAAGGTGTCATGAAGCAATCTCACGATCAAGGTGTCATGAAGCAATCTCACGGTCAAGGTGTCATGAAGCAATCTCACGGTCAAGGTGTCAAGAAGCAATCTCACGGTCAAGGTGTCAAGAAGCAATCTCACGATCAAGGTGTCATGAAGCAATCTCACGGTCAAGGTGTCATGAAGCAATCTCACGGTCAAGGTGTCATGAAGCAATCTCACGGTCAAGGTGTCAAGAAGCAATCTCACGGTCAAGGTGTCATGAAGCAATCTCACGGTCAAGGTGTCAAGAAGCAATCTCACGATCAAGGTGTCATGAAGCAATCTCACGGTCAAGGTGTCATGAAGCAATCTCACGATCAAGGTGTCATGAAGTAATCTCACGATCAAGATGTCAAGAAGCAATCTCACGGTCAAGGTGTCATGAAGCAATCTCACGATCAAGGTGTAATGAAGCAATCTCACGATCAAGGTGTCATGAAGCAATCTAACGGTCAAGGTGTCGAGAAGCAATCTCACGATCAGGGTGTCATGAAGCAATCTCACGGTCAAGGTGTCATGAAGCAATCTCACGGTCAAGGTGTCATGAAGCAATCTCACGGTCAAGGTGTCATGAAGCAATCTCACGGTCAAGGTGTCATGAAGCAATCTCACGATCAAGGTGTCATGAAGCAATCTCACGGTCAAGGTGTCATGAAGCAATCTCACGATCAAGGTGTCATGAAGCAATCTCACGGTCAAGGTGTCATGAAGCAATCTCACGGTCAAGGTGTCAAGAAGCAATCTCACGATCAAGGTGTCATGAAGCAATCTCACGGTCAAGGTGTCATGAAGCAATCCCACGATCAAGGTGTCAAGAAGCAATCTCACGATCAAGGTGTCATGAAGCAATCTCACGGTCAAGGTGTCATGAAGCAATCTCACGATCAAGGTGTCATGAAGCAATCTCACGATCAAGGTGTCATGAAGCAATCTCACGGTCAAGGTGTCATGAAGCAATCTCACGATCAAGGTGTCATGAAGCAATCTCACGGTCAAGGTGTCATGAAGCAATCTCACGGTCAAGGTGTCAAGAAGAAATCTCACGATCAAGGTGTCATGAAGCAATCTCACGGTCAAGGTGTCATGAAGCAATCTCACGATCAAGGTGTCAAGAAGCAATCTCACGATCAAGGTGTCATGAAGCAATCTCACGGTCAAGGTGTCATGAAGCAATCTCACGATCAAGGTGTCATGAAGCAATCTCACGATCAAGGTGTCATGAAGCAATCTCACGATCAAGGTGTCATGAAGCAATCTCACGATCAAGGTGTCATGAAGTAATCTCACGGTCAAGGTGTCATGAAGCAATCTCACGATCAAGGTGTCAAGAAGCAATCTCACGGTCAAGGTGTCATGAAGCAATCTCACGGTCAAGGTGTCATGAAGCAATCTCACGATCAAGGTGTCGAGAAGCAATCTCACGATCAAGGTGTCAAGAAGCAATCTCACGATCAAGTTGTCATGAAGCAATCTCACGGTCAAGGTGTCATGAAGCAATCTCACGATCAAGGTGTCATGAAGCAATCTCACGGTCAAGGTGTCAAGAAGCAATCTCACGATCAAGGTGTCATGAAGCAATCTCACGATCAAGGTGTCATGAAGCAATCTCACGGTCAAGGTGTCATGAAGCAATCTCACGGTCAAGGTGTCATGAAGCAATCTCACGGTCAAGGTGTCATGAAGCAATCTCACGGTCAAGGTGTCAAGAAGCAATCTCACGATCAAGGTGTCAAGAAGCAATCTCACGATCAAGGTGTCATGAAGCAATCTCACGGTCAAGGTGTCATGAAGCAATCTCACGGTCAAGGTGTCATGAAGCAATCTCACGATCAAGGTGTCAAGAAGCAATCTCACGATCAAGGTGTCATGAAGCAATCTCACGATCAAGGTGTCATGAAGCAATCTCACGGTCAAGGTGTCAAGAAGCAATCTCACGATCAAGGTGTCATGAAGCAATCTCACGGTCAAGGTGTCAAGAAGCAATCTCACGATCAAGGTGTCATGAAGCAATATCACGGTCAAGGTGTCATGAAGCAATCTCACGATCAAGGTGTCATGAAGCAATCTCACGGTCAAGGTGTCATGAAGCAATCTCACGGTCAAGGTGTCAAGAAGCAATCTCACGGTCAAGGTGTCATGAAGCAATCTCACGATCAAGGTGTCATAAAGCAATCTCACGGTCAAGGTGTCATGAAGCAATCTCACGATCAAGGTGTCATGAAGCAATCTCACGATCAAGGTGTCATGAAGCAATCTCACGATCAAGGTGTCATGAAGCAATCTCACGGTCAAGGTGTCATGAAGCAATCTCACGGTCAAGGTGTCATGAAGCAATCTCACGGTCAAGGTGTCATGAAGCAATCTCACGATCAAGGTGTCATGAAGCAATCTCACGATCAAGGTGTCATGAAGCAATCTCACGATCAAGGTGTCATTAAGCAATCTCACGGTCAAGGTGTCAAGAAGCAATCTCACGTTCAAGGTGTCAAGAAGCAATCTCACGATCAAGGTGTCATGAAGCAATCTCACGGTCAAGGTGTCATGAAGCAATCTCACGGTCAAGGTGTCATGAAGCAATCTCACGATCAAGGTGTCAAGAAGCAATCTCACGATCAAGGTGTCATGAAGCAATCTCACGATCAAGGTGTCATGAAGCAATCTCACGATCAAGGTGTCATGAAGCAATCTCACGGTCAAGGTGTCATGAAGCAATCTCACGATCAAGGTGTCATGAAGCAATCTCACGGTCAAGGTGTCATGAAGCAATCTCACGATCAAGGTGTCAAGAAGCAATCTCACGGTCAAGGTGTCATGAAGCAATCTCACGATCAAGGTGTCATGAAGCAATCTCACGGTCAAGGTGTCATGAAGCAATCTCACGATCAAGGTGTCATGAAGCAATCTCACGGTCAAGGTGTCATGAAGCAATCTCACGGTCAAGATGTCAAGAAGCAATCTCACGATCAAGGTGTCATGAAGCAATCTCACGATCAAGGTGTCATGAAGCAATCTCACGGTCAAGGTGTCATGAAGCAATCTCACGGTCAAGGTGTCATGAAGCAATCTCACGGTCAAGGTGTCATGAAGCAATCTCACGGTCAAGGTGTCAAGAAGCAATCTCACGATCAAGGTGTCATGAAGCAATCTCACGATCAAGGTGTCATGAAGCAATCTCACGGTCAAGGTGTCATGAAGCAATCTCACGGTCAAGGTGTCATGAAGCAATCTCACGGTCAAGGTGTCATGAAGCAATCTCACGATCAAGGTGTCATGAAGCAATCTCACGATCAAGGTGTCATGAAGCAATCTCACGGTCAAGGTGTCATGAAGCAATCTCACGATCAAGGTGTCATGAAGCAATCTCACGATCAAGGTGTCATGAAGCAATCTCACGATCAAGGTGTCAAGAAGCAATCTCACGATCAAGGTGTCATGAAGCAATCTCACGGTCAAGGTGTCAAGAAGCAATCTCACGATCAAGGTGTCATGAAGCAATCTCACGATCAAGGTGTCATGAAGCAATCTCACGGTCAAGGTGTCATGAAGCAATCTCACGGTCAAGGTGTCATGAAGCAATCTCACGGTCAAGGTGTCATGAAGCAATCTCACGGTCAAGGTGTCATGAAGCAATCTCACGGTCAAGGTGTCATGAAGCAATCTCACGATCAAGGTGTCATGAAGCAATCTCACGGTCAAGGTGTCATGAAGCAATCTCACGATCAAGGTGTCATGAAGCAATCTCACGGTCAAGGTGTCATGAAGCAATCTCACGATCAAGGTGTCATGAAGCAATCTCACGATCAAGGTGTCAAGAAGCAATCTCACGATCAAGGTGTCATGAAGCAATCTCACGGTCAAGGTGTCAAGAAGCAATCTCACAATCAAGGTGTCATGAAGCAATCTCACGATCAAGGTGTCATGAAGCAATCTCACGGTCAAGGTGTCATGAAGCAATCTCACGGTCAAGGTGTCATGAAGCAATCTCACGGTCAAGGTGTCATGAAGCAATCTCACGGTCAAGGTGTCAAGAAGCAATCTCACGATCAAGGTGTCAAGAAGCAATCTCACGATCAAGGTGTCATGAAGCAATCTCACGGTCAAGGTGTCATGAAGCAATCTCACGGTCAAGGTGTCATGAAGCAATCTCACGATCAAGGTGTCGAGAAGCAATCTCACGATCAAGGTGTCAAGAAGCAATCTCACGATCAAGGTGTCATGAAGCAATCTCACGATCAAGGTGTCATGAAGCAATCTCACGGTCAAGGTGTCATGAAGCAATCTCACGATCAAGGTGTCAAGAAGCAATCTCACGATCAAGGTGTCATGAAGCAATCTCACGGTCAAGGTGTCATGAAGCAATCTCACGATCAAGGTGTCATGAAGCAATCTCACGGTCAAGGTGTCAAGAAGCAATCTCACAATCAAGGTGTCATGAAGCAATCTCACGATCAAGGTGTCATGAAGCAATCTCACGGTCAAGGTGTCATGAAGCAATCTCACGGTCAAGGTGTCATGAAGCAATCTCACGGTCAAGGTGTCATGAAGCAATCTCACGGTCAAGGTGTCATGAAGCAATCTCACGGTCAAGGTGTCATGAAGCAATCTCACGGTCAAGGTGTCATGACGCAATCTCACGGTCAAGGTGTCATGAAGCAATCTCACGGTCAAGGTGTCATGAAGCAATCTCACGGTCAAGGTGTCATGAAGCAATCTCACGGTCAAGGTGTCAAGAAGCAATCTCACGATCAAGGTGTCAAGAAGCAATCTCACGATCAAGGTGTCATGAAGCAATCTCACGGTCAAGGTGTCATGAAGCAATCTCACGGTCAAGGTGTCATGAAGCAATCTCACGATCAAGGTGTCGAGAAGCAATCTCACGATCAAGGTGTCAAGAAGCAATCTCACGATCAAGGTGTCATGAAGCAATCTCACGATCAAGGTGTCATGAAGCAATCTCACGGTCAAGGTGTCATGAAGCAATCTCACGATCAAGGTGTCAAGAAGCAATCTCACGATCAAGGTGTCATGAAGCAATCTCACGGTCAAGGTGTCATGAAGCAATCTCACGATCAAGGTGTCAAGAAGCAATCTCACGATCAAGGTGTCATGAAGCAATCTCACGGTCAAGGTGTCATGAAGCAATCTCACGGTCAAGGTGTCATGAAGCAATCTCACGATCAAGGTGTCGAGAAGCAATCTCACGATCAAGGTGTCAAGAAGCAATCTCACGATCAAGGTGTCATGAAGCAATCTCACGATCAAGGTGTCATGAAGCAATCTCACGGTCAAGGTGTCATGAAGCAATCTCACGATCAAGGTGTCAAGAAGCAATCTCACGATCAAGGTGTCATGAAGCAATCTCACGATCAAGGTGTCATGAAGCAATCTCACGATCAAGGTGTCATGAAGCAATCTCACGGTCAAGGTGTCATGAAGCAATCTCACGGTCAAGGTGTCATGAAGCAATCTCACGGTCAAGGTGTCATGAGGCAATCTCACGGTCAAGGTGTCATGAAGCAATCTCACGATCTCCTCTTTATCTAACCTGTCTTCTCAATCAGATGCTCGATCGGCCAATCAGGCTCTCATCTACCAGTATACTGTCGTGAGCTCACATAGAACACGTCTATCTCTCTCTCTTCAGTGCAACAAATCAATGGTCTTGTTGTTCTCACCGCTGTGTTCTCATGTAGGCCTACACGTATCATTTCATTCATTGAATAGCTTCGAGGCCAGTTTTATCTGTACATCAACAACAATACGATTATTGTAATACGTCATACACACAACAACACAACATCACAAATAACAGGTAATAAATACATCGAAATACATTGATAATATGGTTCAAAACTCTCCTACTAAATCATTGTTAACTATTTCTGTTAACTACTGAATAACTGTTGACCTCCCGATTCTCTCAATACACAAAAACCTCAGAACAACCCACACTCCGTACATTTCTGATGTCACTAGGAAGCTCATCTTGCACCCACTGCTTCCAGCTGCACTGTCTAGGAAAACATTGCCCTTCTGTCTCGTGCACACATTGTGTTTATTGTTCACGTGATCGATACGGTTCTCAAGATATGTTGGAATTATGCTTGAATATAACAACTAGTTGGACGAGCTTTAGCGAGGATTCAATTTGACATACAGAAAAAAAATGGTTTTCGTTTTTTTTTTTTTAATGTTTTTTTGTCGGTTCACCACAGGTCAAACGGCTACAGCTATCACTTCAAACTTCTTGTCGTCATGGTTCCTCATCTAACTTGGATCTGTCTAGTTTTGTGGCATCATCGTATGATAACTTTTTTTTTTATGAATTTTAGAAATTTCAAAAATACTCTTTAGAATAACACGTCGGAAAAAAAAAATTTGTATTTTCAAAATAAATGACATTTTGCGTGAAGTTGAGCTTCATTCTGATACACATTACTGAAAATTTTCTGTTTGATCGAGTGAGCTATTTTGAAGAAAAACCATAAAATGTGCTAAATTGATACCATTAAGCAGGTTTTACCCATTTATAACGTAAATGTCACCCAACTGGCGAATGTAGGCAAGAGTTTGGCAATGAAGTCGACATACTATCACTATCCGCTCGTCTAACAACGCATATATGGCGTTTTCCCAGTACTAATAACAGAATAGATTCTCTCACTTTCAACCATTCTTCAACATCCAACATTTTGACAATAAGCGTCTCCCTTCTTCATCTTAAAATACATCTCATTGGTTTGTTTCGGGGAACTTGTAGTCTCTGGAGATCAGTCGTACAAGCTCGGTAAATCACAGTTGCTCCATATTCGAAATGAGGTCTAATTATGGCATTGTACACCATCATTCTTGTCCAGAGGGAAAGTTTCCCTCCGATTCTCCTCAGATATCCTAACTTCTTCACAATATTCTTAATAATGAGGTCCTTAAGAGGCCGCAGGCGCTCGTATTTCACGCCGCAAACTCGCACGGCCTTAATTTTTGTGATATCAATATGAGTGTTTTTGCATTCTGTTGGTAATTGAGAAACGAAGGTTACCGTATATACAGAATTTTGAATCAAAAATTTGTGATTTTTCAAATTCTTCAAATGGAAAATGGAAAAATTTCTAATTTACGAAAACCTAGATACATATTTTTGAATACCGAAAAAAAACATAGAATGTGAAATATATCAGAAGTGTGAGCTAGGGAATTAACGGCGTTTATGTGAATCTGAGTTCGGCGGGCTAGTCTATGGGTTGCGCCTAGCACACGATGCATGCTAAATTCGAGTCTGAAGCGAGCGAACAACGAGCCCGTGTAGAGCGCCTGCGGCCTCTTAATAATGAAACTATCAACATCAACGGGCCACATTGGAACCTCCATTTGCCAGGACCACACAATACCAACAAGAATTTCACTTCCGGTCCATCACTTTTCATGACTCTTTGCATGTTTATTTAACGAGGCAAACGCGAAATATGCGTTGTACGATGAGCGAGATATCTGAATAAGGTATAATAACAGTCCTACATTTGCTACTTTATCGACTCTGGTATTCTACACACTTTGTCCCTCATTCAATTGCTACTTTATCTTCTCTGGTATTCTACACACCTTGACGAATATGAAGAATATTTAATGCTTGGGCAAATATCGAATCTAGTAAGCAGTGAATCTTGGCTCATTTCCATATATTTGATGTATAAAAACAGTTATTTGAATTTTTTTCTTCGAAATGGCTGATTCGAATTGCTCACAAAATGGTGGTTATGTGTATGATTCATGTTTGAACACTGAGAGAAAGTTTTTTATTTTTCTCGGAGAGGTTTCATTTTTTCAAATTTTCTCACCCAGCCCAATCTTATGGGGTTTTGAAAAACTTTGACATGTTATTTCTCAAAATCTAATCAACCGATTCATTCCAAAACCTATACATTCCAAAGTTGTAAAAGTTGGCCCGTACAAAAAAAGTTTCATGTTGATCAGTCAAACCCTGCGACCTGTGCAGTGCCCACAAAAAAAAAAAAAAAAAAAAAACACAGACAAAGCCCTATAAGCCCTATAAGAGTGGGATGCAGGCGCTAAATGACCTCGCTGTCGATGCGCCTTAAAACCCTAATATTCATTCAAGAGTGGGATGGAGACTTCGCTACGTTCATCTAATAATCGATGCCTTTTCTTGTACTTATTGTAGACAAGCAATGTATCAGGTAGATTGGCACGGCCAGGCGTGCATGTCTTGAGAGGCGGGGGGGAGGGGGGGGGGGCCTGTTGCCGGCCGGACGTCTGAATAATTCACCCAGCTGACACAGTCACACGCAAACCTGACAACTTCACAGCAAACCTGAATCAATTGATCAAATACTTGTTCCTATTCATTCTTCCAGTTTCAACTCTTTGACCAATAATATGAGAGGGCTGATCCAGTGACAGCCTCCAGTGACAGCCTCCAGTGACAGCCTCCAGTGACAGCCTCCAGTGACAGCCTCCAGTGACAGCCTACAGTGACAGCCTCTAGTGACAGCCTCCAGTGACAGCCTCCAGTGACAGCCTCTAGTGACAGCCTCCAGTGACAGCCTCTGGTGACAGCCTCCAGTGACAGCCTCCAGTGACAGCCTCCAGTGACAGCCTTTAGTAACAGCCTCCAGTGACAGCCTCCAGTGACAGCCTTCAATGACAGCCTTTAGTAACAGCCTCCAGTGACAGCCTCCAGTGACAGCCTTCAGTGACAGCCTCCAGTGACAGTCTTTAGTAACAGCCTCCAGTGACAGCCTTTAGTAACAGCCTCCAGTGACAGCCTTCAATGACAGCCTTTAGTAACAGCCTCCAGTGACAGCCTTCAGTGACAGCCTTCAGTGACAGCCTCCAGTGACAGCCTTCAATGACAGCCTTTAGTAACAGCCTCCAGTGACAGCCTCCAGTGACAGCCTTCAATGACAGCCTTTAGTAACTGCCTCCAGTGACAGCCTCCAGTGACAGCCTTCAGTGACAGCCTCCAGTGACAGTCTTTAGTAACAGCCTCCAGTGACAGCCTTCAGTGACAGCCTTCAGTGACAATCTCCAGTGACAGCATCCAGTGACAGCCTCCAGTGACAGCCTCCAGTGACAGCCTCCAGTGACAGCATCCAGTGACAGCCTCCAGTGACAGCCTCCAGTGACAGCCTCCAGTGACAGCCTCCAGCTATAGCTGGAACATATCACCTTATCTTTGGATTGGTTATTATATATATATATATATATATATATATACATATATATACACATTGAGATCCAAACCATTACATCACTGCCATCTCATTTTTCATTATTGATTTCTATGATGATAGAGAAGGCTTTATTTAAATCGTTTTCTATTAAGTGATGACACCTGTTGCTTGAATTTAATTGATATCTTAATAGCTTTGAGTGATTTACAAAAATTACATTATATATTTCTTACATCAAAACGGCTGATCCGATTTGAGTGAAAGTTCGAAGTAATGTGTATCATCATTATATAAAAATTCCCTGAGAATTTGAAAGGTCTCGGATGAAATTTGTTTCATGCATTTTTTCCTCTGGGTCATTCTAATGGGATTTTTGAAAACCATGAAATGAGTTTTCTCAGAAGTGGTTCAACCGATTGCGCCTCAAAATTATACAGTATCGAATTAGATAATGACACTTGTGTATGCCAAGTTTCAATTGATTTTGAATTTTCGTCCGACCTGTGGAGCGCGAACTGAAAAAAAAAAGTCGAGCACTTTTTTTTCGGGTATGGTGAAATTGAGTCTTCGCTTCGCTCATCCAAAAGAGACAATGGAAAGTACGCCACTAGTGTGATTGACTTACGCCGCAGAAATCAGTATGTATTTTGATGTTGAGACGTTTTCGTGGACTGAAAATGTCACAACGCGATGAATGTGACGATAATTCACTGGATTCACTGTTGGATGAATGATGAAGTGTCCAGATGTTCAGGTCTCAAGGTCAAGGTGACGGATACGTTGCTTGTTTATACCTCCTATACAGGTTCCGGTGTGACGGGAAATCTTCACGGCTATAATAATATACCGGTAATAGTTGACTGAACAGTAAAGGTGTACCAGCAATACCGAGACGCGTGGCCGAGTGATAACACATTGAACCGTCATTCGGGAGACCGGGGCTC
This sequence comes from Brachyptera risi, assembly GCA_964007535.1. NCBI lineage: Eukaryota > Metazoa > Arthropoda > Insecta > Plecoptera > Taeniopterygidae > Brachyptera > Brachyptera risi. Next base: position 1,262,807 of record OZ023331.1, read on the forward strand.
GATTCCCGTTTCGACCATCCTGACAGGGGTTTTTCGTGGTTTTCCTCTGTCGTTTAGGTTGATACTGGGATGGTTCCTCAACAACAGGCCACGACCGACTTCCTCCCACCATCTAAAACACCTAATGAAATACCCTTTCATCTCATCAACCCATCATCTCATGTATCATCCACCGACGCCAATAGATCGTAGCCATCAGTATAGTGCGTCGTTAAAACCCAGTATAGAAATGTACCAGCAGGGCATCAGGGTAGCTAGGATATTATTATGTACACGTAGAGATCGAGGTATAAGCCAGGTGGAGTGCACGACAAGGGTGAACAAAACATCACATGCCAGATAGGGTGTATATTCCGTTACACCGGTACTATAGTGTACAGTGGGCCCACCGCTAAACACCATCACTGTCCTACCTATATTTGGGTTTAACCATGCACTTTAATGATGGTTCAGATCTATTGGCGTCGAATGAATGATTAATGAGATGATGGGATGATGAGATGAAGGTTTTATGGGTGATGGGGAAGATAGTGGGAAGGAAGCGGTCGTGGCCTATGTTGTGGGAACCATCCCAGCATTAGCCCAGAACCCCAGACTACGGAGGAAAACCACGGAAAACCCCTGTAAAAATGGACGGTGGCGGGGATCGAACCGGGTCTGATATGTCCCTTCACCTCCCGGATCACATGAAGCGAGTGCTTTAACCACTGCGCTGCATGTGCCGGTACACTGGAGACAAGAAGACAATGGAACCACATCGGTTAATGCAGACCAATAGATATAGACTAGATCCCGAATCATTGGTATTATCAGATGAGCGTGGCGATTAGAAGACTTCCATTCAACATACCAGTAGAAATCGAGCTTCGCTTTTTGTGTGCGGCGTACAGGTCAGGAAACTCTTCCGGTGTTTCATCAGAACAGGCTGGGATTCTTTCTCAGAACAATGAGTCCGACGGTTCACTCGGAACAAATAGGACAGTTTGACCGGCACATGTAGCGCAGTGGTTAACGCACTCGCTTCATGTGATCCGGGAGGTGAAGGGACATATCGGACCCGGTTCGATCCCCGCCACCGTCCATCTTTACAGGGGTTTTCCGTGGTTTTCCTCCGTAGTCTAGGCTAATGCCGGGATGGTTCCCACAATATAGGCCACGACCGCTTCCTTCCCAATACCTGAGAAACCTTCATCTCATCATCCCATCAATCATTCATTCGTCGCCAATAGATCTTATGTATCCTTATAGTGCGTTGTTAAAACCCAATATAAAAAAAGGAAAGTATGGAAAAACCTCGTAAGAAAAGTCTGGGGAAATTACTTACAACTCACATTTTTAAAAAGCTCTGGAATTCCTACTGAATAAGTCAACAGAAACAGTTATGTTACATATTGTCAGTGATTAGTTCGAAGGTCGGAGGAGAAATGTCGAGGAAAACGCTATAAAAGTATACATTTGATCGAATATTGCGATCAACAGGTTTTGAAGAGGGAATTGCGACAGGCTGTACTGTGAAGATCAACAAGTAGAGTCGAGATATCGAGTAGAGTCGAGATGTCGAGTAGAGTCGAGATATCGAGTAGAGTAGAGATGTCGAGTAGAGTAGAGATGTCGAGTAGAGTCGAGATATAGAGTAGAGTCGAGATGTCGAGTAGAGTCGAGATATATCGAGTAGAGTCGAGATGTCGAGTAGAGTCGAGATATCGAGTAGAGTCAAGATATCGAGTAGAGTCGAGATGTCGAGTAGAGTCGAGATATCGAGTAGAGTCGAGATGTCGAGTAGAGTCGAGATATCGAGTAGAGTCGAGATGTCGAGTAGAGTCGAGATGTCGAGTAGAGTCGAGATGTCGAGTAGAGTCGAGATGTCGAGTAGAGTCGAGATATCGAGTAGAGTCGAGATATCGAGTAGAGTCGAGATATCGAGTAGAGTCGAGATATCGAGTAGAGTCGAGATATCGAGTAGAGTCGAGATATCGAGTAGAGTCGAGATATCGAGTAGAGTCGAGATATCGAGTAGAGTCGAGATGTCGAGTAGAGTCGAGATATCGAGTAGAGTCGAGATATCGAGTAGAGTCGAGATATCGAGTAGAGTCGAGATGTCGAGTAGAGTCGAGATATCGAGTAGAGTAGAGATGTCGAGTAGAGTCGAGATGTCGAGTAGAGTCGAGATGTCGAGTAGAGTCGAGATGTCGAGTAGAGTCGAGATGTCGAGTAGAGTCGAGATGTCGAGTAGAGTAGAGATGTCGAGTAGAGTAGAGATGTCGAGTAGAGTCGAGATATAGAGTAGAGTCGAGATGTCGAGTAGAGTCGAGATATATCGAGTAGAGTCGAGATGTCGAGTAGAGTAGAGATGTCGAGTAGAGTCGAGATGTCGAGTAGAGTCGAGATGTCGAGTAGAGTCGAGATGTCGAGTAGAGTCGAGATATCGAGTAGAGTCGAGATGTCGAGTAGAGTCGAGATGTCGAGTAGAGTCGAGATGTCGAGTAGAGTAGAGATGTCGAGTAGAGTCGAGATATAGAGTAGAGTCGAGATGTCGAGTAGAGTCGAGATATATCGAGTAGAGTCGAGATATCGAGTAGAGTCGAGATGTCGAGTAGAGTCGAGATATCGAGTAGAGTAGAGATATCGAGTAGAGTCGAGATGTCGAGTAGAGTCGAGATGTCGAGTAGAGTCGAGATGTCGAGTAGAGTCGAGATGTCGAGTAGAGTCGAGATATCGAGTAGAGTCGAGATGTCGAGTAGAGTCGAGATGTCGAGTAGAGTCGAGATGTCGAGTAGAGTCGAGATGTCGAGTAGAGTCGAGATGTCGAGTAGAGTCGAGATGTCGAGTAGAGTCGAGATATCGAGTAGAGTCGAGATGTCGAGTAGAGTCGAGATATCGAGTAGAGTCGAGATGTCGAGTAGAGTCGAGATGTCGAGTAGAGTCGAGATGTCGAGTAGAGTCGAGATATCGAGTAGAGTCGAGATATCGAGTAGAGTCGAGATGTCGAGTAGAGTCGAGATGTCGAGTAGAGTCGAGATATCGAGTAGAGTCGAGATGTCGAGTAGAGTCGAGATATCGAGTAGAGTCGAGATATCGAGTAGAGTCGAGATATCGAGTAGAGTCGAGATATCGAGTAGAGTCGAGATATCGAGTAGAGTCGAGATGTCGAGTAGAGTCGAGATATCGAGTAGAGTCGAGATATCGAGTAGAGTCGAGATGTCGAGTAGAGTCGAGATGTCGAGTAGAGTCGAGATATCGAGTAGAGTCGAGATATCGAGTAGAGTCGAGATGTCGAGTAGAGTCGAGATGTCGAGTAGAGTCGAGATGTCGAGTAGAGTAGAGATGTCGAGTAGAGTCGAGATATAGAGTAGAGTCGAGATGTCGAGTAGAGTCGAGATATATCGAGTAGAGTCGAGATATCGAGTAGAGTCGAGATGTCGAGTAGAGTCGAGATATCGAGTAGAGTAGAGATATCGAGTAGAGTCGAGATGTCGAGTAGAGTCGAGATGTCGAGTAGAGTCGAGATGTCGAGTAGAGTCGAGATGTCGAGTAGAGTCGAGATGTCGAGTAGAGTCGAGATGTCGAGTAGAGTCGAGATGTCGAGTAGAGTCGAGATGTCGAGTAGAGTCGAGATATCGAGTAGAGTCGAGATGTCGAGTAGAGTCGAGATATCGAGTAGAGTCGAGATATCGAGTAGAGTCGAGATGTCGAGTAGAGTCGAGATGTCGAGTAGAGTCGAGATATCGAGTAGAGTCGAGATGTCGAGTAGAGTCGAGATGTCGAGTAGAGTCGAGATGTCGAGTAGAGTCGAGATATCGAGTAGAGTCGAGATATCGAGTAGAGTCGAGATGTCGAGTAGAGTCGAGATGTCGAGTAGAGTCGAGATATCGAGTAGAGTCGAGATATCGAGTAGAGTCGAGATGTCGAGTAGAGTCGAGATGTCGAGTAGAGTCGAGATATCGAGTAGAGTAGAGATGTCGGATCTTAAGCACCAGGGCCCAGATTCACAAAGAATTTTATCTCTTAACCCGTTCTAAGTTGAAATAGTTTCAGGAGTTATCACCAGACTTGGTTTTAACTCGTATTCACGAAAAAGTTCAAGCAAAAGTTCTAAGAATAGTTTGTGATAAAGTTATCACCGGCCCCGAGTGGTTCTAGTGGAGATAAAACACTCACCTCGCAATTTATTTCGATGATTTTGGAGATTTGGCTCACTCAAATTCAATTAGTACATATTTAGAAGATTGAAAATGAGAATCTAGAGAGGTTGGGAGTAAAGAAACGATCCGAATCACGGTCATCATACTTAATATTCAATCCTAACCTCACATTTGGGAACCTCGTCTGACAGCTGATAGAATTAGCGGGAAACAAATGCAAAGCCTTCTCGATGTTCAACAACAAAAAGATTCACAACAATTAAAGAACAACAAACTTGGAAGTATATACAACATTTTATGCATTCATTTTGATTTTGAATATTATCTAGCTGTAGGGAACAAGTAATTGATGTTTATATCGCGTTATTACAATCTAATTGACATCCCGCTCTTTGCTCACATTGGTTGACAGTCGAAAACAATGACGTCACACGGCAACGGCACGGACAGTTGGGGCAAAAGATAACACCACGGTAAAATTATCTTACAATTCTTTGTGAATAGGGAATAAGGATAAAACCGTTATAAAGTTAGAACGTGATATCTCTGTTTTAACTTATAACGGGTTAAGCGCTAAAATGTTTTGAGATGAAATTCTTTGTGAATCTGGGCCCTGGTATCTGCCTGGTAGCTGCTGGTAGATCTGTGACTACACGGGGTACACTTCCAACGATTCATAGACAGGAAGAGAACATTCTTCACTCAATGCTCAGTGAGCGGGTGTCGTGAGTGAAGGTCAGAACGATCCTACCTGTGGTCGGGAGGTCGACGTGTGTCAATGTGGGCTGAAGGTGAAGCGGTGGATCGATAGCGCCGAGCAACAGTCGGTTGGCCCGCCCATCAATGCCGTCTTTTATTGATTACCGCATTCAAATATTAACAAGTTCTAAAAGTACGACGGTTGATATACTCCCAACTGGAGAAAACTTTGGCTCGTGAAAAGTATTGGTTTTTAATCTGAAATTCCGTACCGATTGTGATAGGAGCTTGTCTAAATGTAGGTGAATATTTGAAAGCGAGATAGCTTTTCTAGCGTAAAATCTTATTTTACCAGTATTAGTAAAGAATTGGTTCTTCTACCAGGCAGACGTAATATGCGTTGTAAGATGAGCGAGATATCTGAATAAGCTATAAAAGTCGTTGAAGTAGTTTTACCCTTGCTACTTCATCGACTCTGGTATTCTACACACCTTGATATCTGAATAAGCTATAAAAGTCGTTGAAGTAGTTTTACCCTTGCTACTTCATCGACTCTGGTATTCTACACACCTTGATATCTGAATGAGCTATAAAAGTCGTTGAAGTAGTTTTACCCTTGCTACTTCATCGACTCTGGTATTCTACACACCTTGACGCATATAAAGAAGACTTCATTGTTGGGCAAATATCGAATCTAGAAAGCAGTGAATCTTGGCAACATGATTAAACTTCTATTATTTCTATGTATTTGATGAATAAAAAAATGTATTGAATTATTTTCTTAGAAACGGCTGATTCAAATTGCATACAAAATGATGATACTGTGCGTCATTTATGTGTACTCATTCAGAGAAGACGTTATTTCATCCAGAGAAGATGTTATTTCGTTTGGAGATATTTTATTTTTCTCTTTTTCTTATCCAGCCTAATATTATGTTCTTTTCAGAAACAATACAGTTTCAATTTGGATAAGTTTGTAAAAAATATTTTCATGTCTATCAGTCAATATTCAGTCGTTGTTTCATTTCGACTGTGTTTTCCTGCGACCAAACAGAAACCTGAGTGCTTACAAACAAACAAACAAACAAACAAACAAACGAACAAACAAACAAACACACACACAGACAAAGCTCTATAAGAGTGTGATGGAGTTCTTGCTACCGCTCATCTAATTATAATTGAAACAAGTCCACGTGGCCGGGCGACCATTTCTACTTCATACACGTACTGTTCTCTAGTGGGTCTCATGTTGACCTTCCTCTCGAATAATTGACCTCGCATACACGACACTTCCTATCCTCGCGTTCAAGTCACCGCCCTCATACATCTGGCATAAACTAGAGAAACACGCGGGATGCGTGTTGTGAGGTGAGCTCAGAAGTATGGGAAACTAGAATGAAAAACATTCTATCAGCTCAATCCATATTGACGGACCTTGGATTACTTCAAACGTTCAAAAACCTGCAACTTGTTGATATGTATAATGCTGCAACCTGCCGCATATACACTTTGCAAAACCAGTTGATCCAAATATATTCCATAGAATGTATACTTTTATTGCGTTTTCTTCGTTATTTCTCATCCGATTTTTGTGAAAGTAACTGATAATATTTATAATTGTGTTTTCCATATTCAGTGAAAATTTTGAAGTTTTTGAAAACTTTCTACATTTCAAGTATTTTCCATCCGTTCTGGATGGTGGGAAGGAGTCGGTCGTGGCCTGTTGTTGAGGAACCATCCCAGTATCAGCCTGTATGACAGAGAGAAACCACTATGCACCCCTGTCAGGATGGTCCCATGGCGGGAATCGAACCCTGATCTCTTGCGTGACGGTTCAGTGTGTTACCACTCGACCACTCGGTCCTTCAGTTCCACGACCTCAGAGAGCAGCTGGACACGTCTCTACTGCACGGTGGCTCATCACCGAACCCCCGCAATCAAATCCATGACAAATCTATGACAAATGAATGACAAATGAATGACAAATCTATGACAAATCCATGACAAATGAATGACAAATCCATGACAAATCCATGACAAATCCATGACAAATCCATGACAAATCCATGACAAATCAATGAGAAAATGAATGACAAATGAATGAGAAAATGAATGAGAAAATGAATGACAAATTAATGAGAAAATGAATGACAAATTAATGAGAAAATGAATGACAAATGAATGAGAAATTGAATGACCAATGAATGAGAAAATACAAGAATGAGGAGGTGAATGAATGAATGAATATATGGAATAATGAATGAGAAAACGATTGAATAGATAAATAAACGAAATATTAAATGGCTGAATGGATGATTCGAACGATTGATTGAGTGATTGAATTGATGGAATGAATGAATTGAATTGAAACCTTGTATGAATGACAAGATTATTGCATTGATGAATGTATCAACACACGAACGAATGAGTGGATGAACGAATGAGTGGATGAACGAATGAGTGGATGAACGAATGAGTGGATGAACGAATGAGTGGATGAACGAATGAGTGGATGAACGAATGAGTGGATGAACGAATGAGTGGATGAACGAATGAGTGGATGAACGAATGAGTGGATGAACGAATGAGTGGATTAACGAATGAGTGGATGAACGAATGAGTGGATTAACGAATGAGTGGATGAACTAATGAGTGGATGAACGAATGAGTGGATGAACGAATGAGTGGATGAACGAATGAGTGGATGAACGAATGAGTGGATGAACGAATGAGTGGATGAACGAATGAGTGGATGAATGAACAACAAAGCAAATTCATGAAATAAAATACAGAAATTAAAGTAATGATTGCTGAAATAGCGAAAAACTGGTGGAAAAATTAAAGTAAATGAAATAACAGATGAATGTAACATGAAATGAAATGAATTTCGTTGGAAGAAAACAATTTGATGTACCAGTTAGTGCTTGTTGACAGAGTCGTAACATTGATTCGAACCGTTTCATGCATTGCCCATCTATTTTTGATGCTTGGTTTTGAAATGGGTGTCCTGTGTCCGAGTCGCAGGGGCTCATTACTAAGTCATGTCTCGGCGAGTCATGCGTGCTGAGGGCTCGGGCCCCCCTCAAGTGCTACCCGGGGCCATCGGGTCGAGCTGACACTTGTCAATCAACTGTCCGCTCTCGGAGACAACTGTTGACAGCTCTCGTCTGGCGCAATACATGCAGAACAAGGTAACACCAGCACTGCTTGTCCTCTGTTGTCATTCACACACAATACTCCTTCAACATTTCATCATTATTAAACGCAAACACAAACACATCATATATATATATATATATATATATATATATATATATATATATATATATATATATATATATATATATATATATATATATATATATATATATATATAAATATATATATATTATATATGATTATATATATATATATATATATATATATATATATATATATATATATATATATATATATATATTATATATGAATATATATATATATATATATATATATATATATATATATATATATATATATATATATATATATATATGAATATATATATATATATATATATATATATATATATATATATATATATATATATATATATATATATATATATATATATGAATAATATATATATATATATATATATATATATATATATATATATATATATATATATATATATATATATATACTACATATATATATATATATATATATATATATATATATATATATATATATATATATATATATATATATATATATATATATATATATATATATATATATATATATATATATATATATTATATATATATATATATATATATATATATATATATATATATATATATATATATATATATATATATATATATATATATATATATATATATATATATATATATTTATATATATATATATTTATATATATATATATATATATATATATATATATATATATATATATATATATATATATATTTAAAGATATGTAAATGATTATATCTATAGATACATTAATTTTTCATTCCACATCTATCATTATAACTAAACACTTGTTATTAACGGAAACATATTCAGACTAAACATGACAGGTATGATGATTGCATTAACACTCAAGTGAGATGAGAATAATAAATGTGGATAATGGAAATGAATTGTGTGATGGCGAGAAAGAAATGATCCAGCTATTTGATCGCTTGGAATATAATGATACCCGCATAAGCCGAGCTTGTGGTTAGGCATCAGGATCAGGAATATAATGATACCCGCATAAGCCGAGCTTGTGGTTAGGCATCAGGATCAGGAATATAATGATACCCGCATAAGCCGAGCTTGTGGTTAGGCGTCAGGATCAGGAATGTAATGATACCCGCATAAGCCGAGCTTGTGGTTAGGCGTCAGGATCAGGAATGTAATGATACCCGCATAAGCCGAGCTTGTGGTTAGGCGTCAGGATCAGGAATATAATGATACCCGCATAAGCCGAGCTTGTGGTTAGGCGTCAGGATCAGGAATGTAATGATACCCGCATAAGCCGAGCTTGTGGTTAGGCGTCAGGATCAGGAATATGATATGTAAATCAAACAACTATGGCCTTGAATGAGCAGACTGCAGGATGATATGCGTTGTAAGATGAGCGAGATTTCCACATGAAGTATAATCAGAGACTCTACACACCTTGAATAATTAGATGAGCGATAGCGAAGATTTCAATCCCACTCTTATGGCACTTTTTTTTTTTTGTTTTTTTTTGTGAGCACTGCACAGATCGCACGCTTTGATTAATCAACGGGATCTTTTTCCGGACACACAAATATTTTTAGCTTGGAACTGCCTGATTTTAGGTCACATCGGTAGAAACGTTTTTAAGAAATATCAACACTAATTTATGGGTTTACGTCAGGAACTTTTTTTATTTTTCACTGAATGTGAATTCATCACAATAGATTTACATTTGAATCGGATCAGCCGTTTTGAAGAAAATAATTCAATAAATGTTTCCCATTGCGTAGCGAAGACTTCCACCCTATTCTCATGGAGGTTTGTCTGTGAGTTTTCTGTCTGTTTTTTTGCAAGCACTGCGCAGGTCACACGGTTTGACTGATCAACATGAAACTTTTTTTCATACGTAGACTCATCAACTCAGAAATGTATAGCTTTTGGATCATATCGGTTGGACCATTTCTATAAAAAATATCATCTCAAATTTTTTGAAAACCCAATAAAATTTGAGAAATAAAATCTTTTTGAAGAAACCTTAAATTTTCACTGAATGTGAACACATAAATGATATACATTATTGAACATTTGTATGCAATTTGTCAGTCGTTTTGGAGTAAATGATTGAATCATCAATTCAACTTTTTCAATCATTAAATGGATGGAAATTAGGCAAATGCAACATATGGATATCTGGTGTAATGAGAGTCGTTAAAGTAGTTCTAACTTTGCCACTTCATTGCCTCTGGTGTTCTACACACCTTGATGCATATACAAATACTTCATTGTTGGGCAAATGTCAAATCTAGAAGGCAGTGAATCTCACTACCATAATAATTCTGCTATTATTTCTATATATTTGATGAATACAAACAGTCAATTCAATTTTTTTCTTCAAAACGGCCGATTCGAATTGCATACACAATCGTGATGATGTGTATCATTCATGTGTTAACATTCAGAGAAAATGTTATTCCATTTTGGAGAGATTTTATTTTTCAAATTTTCTTGCCCAGCTTAATCTTATGGGGTTTTTAGAAACTTTGAGATGATATTTCTCAAAATTGGTTCAACCGATTCATTCCAAGAACAATACAGTTCTAAGTTGGATAAGTTTGCGTATACAAACAAAATTGCATGTCGATCAGTCAACCCTTGCGACCTGTGGAGTGCTTACAGTAAGTAAACACATACAAAGCCCTATTAGAGTGCGACGGAGTCTTGGCTTACGCTCATCTAATAATATCAGACACAACATGTCGCTGAGACTCGAGGCTTCCTGGATACGCAAGTAACGGTGTGGCGATGTGGAGTTCCGAGTGTATGTGTACAACAGGTAGAACTACCTTACCCACTCTGCTCATCTTACTACGCATCTTTCGAGTTGTCCACTCAATGTTTTCATTGGATGAGCGACACTGGAGACTTCCATTACACTCGAATAGAGCCTTGTCTGCGTGTTGTTGTTGTTGTTTGTAAGCACTGCGCAGGTCGCACGGTTTGACCAACCAACGTGAAACTCTCTCTGTACACGTATAGACTCGTCTAACCTGGAACTGTGTGTGTGGGTCGAACCATTTCTTGAGGAATATTATCACACATTGTTGGAAAAACTCGTGTAATTTGGCTGGGCATGAAAATTTGAAAAAATAAAATCTCTTCAAAACGATTGTAAGTTTGCCTGCATGTGGTCACTGATTCAAGTGGCTGTGTGTGTCATATCCATACAGAGTTCGTGCATGCAATTCTTTCTTTTATGTTGGGTTTTAACGACGCACTGTCATGATGACTGAGATCTATTGGCGTCAGATGAATGATTAATGGGATGATGGGAAGATGAGATGAAGGTTTTATGAATAATGGGAAGGATAGAGGGAAGGAAGCGGTCGTGGCTTATATTGTGGGATCCATCCCAGTATTGTATGCAATTCTGATCAGCCGTTTCAAACAAGATAATAATTACACTAGGCAAACGCAGCAAGATGAGCGAGATGTCGGAATAAGTCGTTAAAGTAGTTCTACCTTTGCTGCTTCATAGACTCTGGTATTCTACACACATTGAAGAATATAAACAATACTTCATTGTTTGAAAAATATCGAATCCAGGAAGCAGTGATTTTTTTTTCAATAACATTGAAACTTGATACAATATTATTATTCCCCACTTGAGGCTATGGGTGAAAGATAGGATCGTTTGGACGGGGCACCACAAGGGCGATCTTACCACCCAATTTTGATTATTTATAACCAATGAACTTCAACACCAGAACTGTGCTGTTGTGACCATAACTTTCCGCCGCAGATAGTCTTTCAGTTTCCGAAAGTCCGGAACTCATTATGAGTGAAAACCGTTTCTGTGATATATATATATATATATATATATATATATATATATATATATATATATATATATATATATATATATATATATATATATATATATATATATATATATCTATATATCTATATATCTATGTATATATATATATATATATATATATATATATATATTTATATATATATATATATATATATATATATATATATATATATATATATATATATATGCGGATATTACCAGTATTGGTATCAAGAGTAAACAAAACACACGAATGTTGATTTCTTCCACTTTGAAATGATTGTCTCTCGGGCAATGATCACTTATTTACATTAACAAACAGCAGATGTAATGTTCACCATAATACAAAATAGAAAAAATGAGTGATAGGCCTAAACTGTTATAATTAGGCCTATCACTCTACTCATTGAAGGTCTTGGCCAATTAGTACTTCATCCAAGCATTTGCTTCGAGGACTGTGGGAAACCACGGAAAACCAAGTCAGGATGGATAAAAAAAAGGTGTTTGTTGGTCTTCTTCTTCTTTCAACTTCTTCTCTTCTCTTTTTCTTCTCCTGTGATATTTGATTTTCTTGAAATTATTTTCGGCCAATATATAATCTTAGCAACATAATTAAACTGCTATTATTTCTATCTATTTGATGAACACAAACCGTTCATTGGATTACTTTCTCCGGCCGGAACGGCTGAACCGAATTGCAAACAAAACCGTCATGATGTATTTCATTCACGTGTAGGCCTTACACATTAGGAGGACATTTCATTTTTTTCAGAGAGATTTCATTTTTCGAATTTTCTTACCCAGCTTAATCTTATGGTATTTTCAGAAACTTCACGATGATGTTGATCAAAACTGATTCAACCTATTCACCCCCAAAACAATACAGTTCTGAGTTTCATGTCGATCAGTCAAACCCTGCGACCTGTGCAGTGGTTACAAACAAACAAACAAACACAAATAAAGCTCCATAAAAGTGGGATGGAAGTCTCGGCATTCGCTCATCCAATGATAGTTTCTCATGACTGAATCATAGTATAAACACAGTATATATATAGCATAGCCACGCCATGCTCCAGTAGGGTCACTTGGTAGCCGTTCTTGCAGTGAAAACATGACCTCGCATGTCATGTCGCTCCTGGTGCTCAGTCACGGAACCACACGTAGTTGCGCGCGCATCTGTGTTGCCCGTAGCAACTGCATACGTCGTTTCTAGATGTAAACAATGTTCAAGCGGTCGCAGGCTGGCTGTAGTTTCATACGATTTTACAACAATGACATACATACATACCTACCTACATACATACATACATACATACATACATACATACATACATACATACATACATACATACATACATACATACATACATACATACATACATACATACATACATACATACATACATACATACATACATACATACATACATACATACATACATACATACATACATACATACATACATACATACATACATACATACATACATACATACATACATACATACATACATACATACATACATACATACATACATACATACATACATACATACATACATACATACATACATACATACATACATACATACATACATACATACATACATACATACATACATACATACATACATACATACATACATACATACATACATACATACATACATACATACATACATACATACATACACACACACACACACACACACACACACACACACACACAAACATACATACATACATACATACATACATACATACATACATACATACATACATACATACATACATACACACATACATACATACATACATACATACATACATACATACATACATACATACATACATACATACATACATACATACATACATACATACATACATACATACATACATACATACATACATACATACATACATACATACATACATACATACATGCATACATCCATGCATGCATACATACATACATACATACATACATACATACATACATACATACATACATACATACATACATACATACATACATGCATACATACATACATACATACATACATACATACATACATACATACATACATACATACATACATACATACATACATACATACATACATACATACATACATACATACATACATACATACATACATACATACATACATACATACATACATACATACATACATACATACATACATACATACATACATACATACATACATACATACATACATACATACATACATACATACATACATACATACAGAGAGAACACTATTTTTCAGTTACATTTGAAAAATTCTAAATAATTTCCTGAATTCAGGTAAATTGAAGATTCAAGGGAGCGTTAACATGGAAAATTGTGAAAAAAAATGGATTAATTTTTTTTATTCTTATTCGAATATTTTTCATGCATAAAGAAAACAAGTAATCTATGTTTTCGAAATATATGTCCACTCTGAGGAGGTTCAAAGATGGCATAATACCTGGGGTGGCACGCATCTGTTTACAAACAGTCATTTCCACAGTATAACAAACTCGAACCGTCAATGTACCTCTTCTCAGAAACTACTGGTCCACATTGGTTGGAATCTTGAAGAAGGTTCTGTTGAGCAAATAGCTTCAATCCAATGAACCACAAAATCAATGAGATATGATGTGGATCCATCCTATGTATACAGTTTGTGTTTTTTTTTTCTATAAAATGATCAATTTTACTAGAAAAATTGTAATTGAATGAATATTACGAATATAGAATTTGTTCTTCATTGCTTTGTAACTACATTAGTGCGGTCAGTACGGGTAAAAATTCACCAGAATATTGCATTTCCGGTTACCAGCACGAAATTTGGTACAAAGCTAGAAAACATTATGACAATTTCAAATCAACCAGGGGGCAAGCCAAATTTGCCCGGGTTCTCCAGAAAACCACCCCTAAAAGAGGCTATCCGGTTTTAGTGGGGTCAGTGTGCGAAAAAATTCACTTCAATATTGCATTTCCTGTTACCTGCACGAATTTTGAATTTTTTCTTGAATTTCTTGAATTTTTGTCGATTTTGAATTGTCATAGTGTTATCTAGCCCTGTACCAAATTTCATGCTGGTAACCGGAAATGCAGTATTTTTACGCTTACTGACCGCACTACATATGTTATGAATATTCACAGCAAAAATGGTGTTGGTTGCATGTACATTTCTCTCAAAAAGGTACATTGAGTGAATCCATGTGTTTTATTATTTTGGTTATTCAAAACGTCATAAGTCAACAACGACCAGATATTTTGTATCATTCTTTTTTTTTGAATAATCCCCATATATTGTTCTTGGAGCATGTGAACTTTCAACAATTAGAAATAATATTTGTGTTCAGGAGAAGTGATTCAACTGAAAATGGCAAAAAGACACTTTTCTAAGTTAACGCCTTAAGAAGACCGCGGCTTTCTGGTTCGATAATAATGTATATTGTGGTGAAAATGACGATAAGACTTTTATCTGCGGCGAAAAATTATGATCACAGACAGCGCAGTCCTGGTGTTGAAGTTCATTAGTTTTAAATAATCAAAATGGGGTGGTAAGATCGCCCTTGTGGTGCCCCGTCCAAACGATCCTACCTTTCATCCTTGGCCTTACTTGGGGAACAATGATTTTGTATCAAGTTTAGATGTTATTAAAAAATATATATATATATTGACCTAAAATCACTCGGCTATCCTCTTGGGTCGACTTATATCACCTCACCTACTTTGGTTCTTCCTTATTCAATTCATAATTCTCACATACGAGGTTTTTCAATTCCAGTTTTGAGTAAGATACTTCCCACTTACCGGCACATGTAGCTGAGTGGTTAACGCACTTGCTCCATGCAATCCAGGAGGTAGTGGTCATAACGGACCTGGTTCGATCCCCGCTGCCGTCCATCTTCACAGTTTTTTTTGTGGTTTCCCTCTGTGGTCCAGGCTAATGCCGGGATGGTTCTCACAATATGGGCCACGACCGCTTCCTTCCCACTATCCTTCCCATAAACTCATAAATATCTTCATCTCATCATCCCATCATCTCATTAATCATTCATCCGACGCCAATAGATCTCAGTAATCAATACAATGCGTCGTTAAATCCAATATATAAGAAAACTGCCCACTCAATTGTTCGTAAAGTATTTCTTCAATGATGGGAATGTCTACCTTTCATACGGTAAGCGCATCTACCATTCATGGTCGATTTTCTACACTCACAGGTGTTATCTTGTGTCTTTTTCTGGTTTATTTTGATTTCAGTATGAAGTGACACTTATGTCGACAAATTTGTATCACTGTCAACTTTTCAGGGACGACTTCTCTAGGCTCTCTAGGCTGTATAACTCGTAGGTGTGGAGAAGAATACTCCACCTCTGTGTTTCAGGAGTGATGCCCTTTGAAGTTAATATATATATATATATATATATATATATATATATATATATATATATATATATATATATATATATATATATATATATATTGGGGTTGTCGGCGGGTACCCGGCTACCCAGGTCGGGTACGGGTACACCACTACCCGACTCTAATATTCCTTACCAGGGTACCCGCCACTTTTTAAAACGCGAGCTTTTGTTCTTCATTTTCACTGACAGGTAACTTTTAAACAAAGCGCGCTTGTGTGGGAAAAAAACGAAAGAATTTAGGATTCCTTCCTCTACTTCTCTCTAGACCATAGATATCATCTGTTATCATCAACTGACCTTAAGATGGATGAGAGATGAATAAACACTCTTTTTCTCCCCCCCCCCCCTCCATCACTCTGGCACTCGTAGCGGCCACAGTTCTAACACTTATGCATACCGCTTAAAAACATGGCCCTTTGTTTGCAAAAAGAGGGACATGCCACATTCACTCAAGTTGACTCGACCAATGTGTTTGGGTAGATCATGTTGTGCTGAGAGGGTCAGTGATATGATATGAGCAGACTGCTTTCAGTTGCAACATGAATAATGGTAACCTGAAGATGGTAAATAAGACGATAAAATACATTTAAATGAAAAGTAGATAGGCCTAAACAGTTGGGATCTGAAAAGATTTGATTAGCCGGGTAATACTCGGGTAATGATGACGGGTACCCGACTTCAAAAATTGCTACCCGCTGACATCCCTAATAAATAAATAAATATATATATATATATATATATATATATATATATATATATATATATATATATATATATATATATAATATATATATATATATATATATATATATATATATATATATATATATATATATATATGTATATATATATATATATATATATATATATATATATATATATATATATATATATATATATATATATATATATATATATATATATATATATATATATATATATATATATATATATATATACTGATAAGAAATCAGGGTATAGTGATCTTCATCTATCATTCGGAAGAATGTCCACCCCATTCTACCTCCCTTCACTCTGATATACTCTCATCTACCTCATTCACCATCATCCACAACTCCGTCTACCCCAGCCCACCTTTACAGTTCACAGCTTATAAGATGACACCGCTCTTCTGTTGTTATTTCGGTATTATCTTTCAAATCTGTTTCAAATGGTTGAGGAATGTGTCCCCAGATTCCTCCCTTGACTATCGGCCCGGGTTCAATGTGGTTGCCATGGTTCCTCCCGCCAGTCTAACGTTGTCGCCACGGCCTTGTTGCAGATGGTAGAGGAATGTGCCCCTAGGTTCCTCCCTTGACTATCGGCCCGGGTTCAATGTGGTTGCCATGGTTCCTCTAACGTTGTCGCCACGGCCTTGTTGCATATGGTAGAGGAATGTGCCCCTAGGTTCCTCCCTTGACTATCGGCCCGGGTTCAATGTGGTTGCCATGGTTCCTCTAACGTTGTCGCCACGGCCTTGTTGCAGATGGTAGAGGAATGTGCCCCTAGGTTCCTCCCTTGACTATCGGCCCGGGTTCAATGTGGTTGCCATGGTTCCTCTAACGTTGTCGCCACGGCCTTGTTGCAGATGGTAGAGGAATGTGCCCCTAGGTTCCTCCCTTGACTATCGGCCCGGGTTCAATGTGGTTGCCATGGTTCCTCTAACGTTGTCGCCACGGCCTTGTTGCAGATGGTAGAGGAATGTGCCCCTAGGTTCCTCCCTTGACTATCGGCCCGGGTTCAATGTGGTTGCCATGGTTCCTCTAACGTTGTCGCCACGGCCTTGTTGCAGATGGTAGAGGAATGTGCCCCTAGGTTCCTCCCTTGACTATCGGCCCGGGTTCAATGTGGTTGCCATGGTTCCTCTAACGTTGTCGCCACGGCCTTGTTGCAGATGGTAGAGGAATGTGCCCCTAGGTTCCTCCCTTGACTATCGGCCCGGGTTCAATGTGGTTGCCATGGTTCCTCTAACGTGGTCACCACGGCCTTGTTGCAGATGGTAGAGGAATGTGCCCCTAGGTTCCTCCCTTGACTATCGGCCCGGGTTCAATGTGGTTGCCATGGTTCCTCTAACGTGGTCACCACGGCCTTGTTGCAGATGGTAGAGGAATGTACCCCTAGGTTGCTTCCTTGACTATCCGCCCGGTTCAATATGGTTGCCATGGTTCCTCTAACGTTGTCGCTCGCCACGGCCTTGTTGCAGATGGTAGAGGAATGTGTCCCTAGGTTCCTCCCTTGACTATCGGCCCGGGTTCAATGTGGTTGCCATGGTTCCTCTAACGTGGTCGCCACGGCCTTGTTGCAGATGGTAGAGGAATGTACCCCTAGGTTGCTTCCTTGACTATCCGCCCGGTTCAATATGGTTGCCATGGTTCCTCTAACGTTGTCGCCACGGCCTTGTTGCAGATGCAGAAGTTCCGCGTGCACGGTCTAGTGGCCGACTGCTGGAAGCTGATCCGGCTGATGCAAGTGTCGGGCCACTTCCTGTTCGAGTACCACGCAGAGAACAGCTTCATGCTGGGCATGATGCGCTTCGGCTACTCCATGACGCACCTGACCCTCATCTTCCTGCAGTACGTGTTCATCATCGCCAACCTGATGCAGCACAGCGACGACTCCAACCAGCTGACGTCGAACACCATCACCGTCCTCTTCTTCTCGCACTGCCTGGTCAAGTTCGTCTACGTGGCGCTGAGGAACAAGAAGTACTACCGCACGCTGGGCGCCTGGAACACGGCCAACAGGTAGGCACACCTGCACCCACTCGCTTCATGTGATCCGCAGGGTCAAGGGGCATATCGGACCTGGTTCGATCCTCGCCACCGTCCGTATTTACAGGGTAAAGACTTATCTTCCAGCAGTAACAAGAAAAAAGTAAATATAGTTTATAAAATGGAAGATTCTAAGCGTGAGGAAGTAAGAGTGTATAAATATGTTGGACTTTTTATGAATGAGGATTTGGGGTGGGGGAAAATGTTAGAAATGTCTCAAAAAAGGGAATAAGATCCTTGAATTGTATTATGAGGCAGTTGAAGGGGACAGGGAGGCAAATAAAAGAAAAGGTATACATGAGTCTGATTCGGCCAATGCTTGAGTATGCTAGTTCAGTCTGGGATCCGCATGAAGTTGGACTAATAAAGGCTGTGGAGAACGTCCAAAGGTTTGCTGCAAGAAGGGTATTAGGGAGAGAGAAGCGCTGGAAGATTATCAGGAACGATAAGGATGTGGTGGAAAAAGTTATAAAAATACCTAGTAAAATGATTGAGGAAATGGGATGGGAGAATTTGGTAAAACGAAGACAAATAGGAAGAATGTGCCATTTTGTCAGAGTCAAGAATAAATATACAGAATGGGAGGAATCGAGCAATAGATTTGGAAAGAAATACAAGGGTGGGGGTGATAATGGAGGTTGAAAGAGTTAATAGAGAAGTAGGGAAATATGGATTACATTGTTCGAATTACATATTTAAATGAATACATATTATATTGTTTGAATCACATTGTGAAAATTGGACAATTCAACTATTGGTACATTCCATCGAAGACCCTATCATCCAAGAAGACGCAGAACTGAGCTTGTTTACCATGTAACGCTTGACAACTGCTCACTAGCGCTACCTGTCGCAGTGGAGAGAGATATCTGCTGTACCACCAATATGTCCAATGCGTATAACACCGAACTGAGCTTGTTTAACATGTAACGCTTGACAACTGCTCACTAGCGCTACCTGTCGCAGTGGAGAGAGATATCTGCTGTACCACCAATATGTCCAATGCGTATAACACCGAACTGAGCTTGTTTACCATGTAACGCTTGACAACTGCTCACTAGCGCTACCTGTCGCAGTGGAGAGAGATATCTGCTGTACCACCAATATGTCCAATGCTTATAACACCGAACTGAGCTTGTTTACCATGTAACGCTTGACAACTGCTCACTAGCGCTACCTGTCGCAGTGGAGAGAGATATCTGCTTTACCACCAATATGTCCAATGCGTATAACACCGAACTGAGCTTGTTTACCATGTAACGCTTGACAACTGCTCACTAGCGCTACCTGTTGCAGTGGAGATAGATATCTGCTTTACCACCAATATCTCCAATGCGTATAACACCGAACTGAGCTTGTTTACCATGTAACGCTTGACAACTGCTCACTAGCGCTACCTGTCGCAGTGGAGAGAGATATCTGCTTTACCACCAATATGCCCAATGCGTATAACACCGAACTGACGTGGCTATCATGTCTTTAATCATTCACACAAATAGTCCTGATGAGTTATAAATAGTGGGGAGATGTGCGGATGAACAGATATTGCAATTGGCCGAGCCCGGGCTGTATTTATATGTATTCCCGTTTCTCCCGGAATCTGAAGAATTACTTTGCTTTCTCTTCGATCTCATAATTAAAACACTCAAGAATATCACAGATGGCGTCGCCTCGTTCACCCGTGATGGCATTATATGGATGAAATATATCAATTCAAAGAAAAAAATGACTTGAAAAGTGGTCAACTTCCACACAGGACGCCATTCTTTGTCCAATCTTTTGTCCAGAAGTGTTGTAAACTACCAGTTAGTCAATAAGATGCCAGATCTTTCAACTGAAGCTGTTACCTAACCGATGTAATACAGTCTAGCACACGTTCTCAAACATCTGATCTGATTACTGGACAAAACATGGCGTCCTTGAGAGAGATATCTCAGTAGCCAATAGAAAACAGTCACCAAGTTGGCCGTACTTTTCCCCTGTATCTGGCCTCTCTAGGATAATTATGTGAATCAAAGAGGGAATATTATTTATTTTGGGGGAAATTATTCCAACTTGTCCGCCAGAAGACTAATTCCCTCCACTCCACTACGCGTCCAAGTGTCGCTCTGTCGTCCATCTTCCAGCGCATAGTCAGATATCAGGGTCTTCGACTCCACTTTATCCACGATACACCCGGGAAAACATGAGATCATGCAGCAAGTCTTTGGCTGGCGGCCATTAAATCGACATCGTGTGCTCAGAACATACATTAGAAATAAGCAATACAACCGAGAGGGAGGTCCTCTGTTTGATTCTCTGGGGGTGCATTCCAGTGCCCAGATGAACCCTTGAACACACCTTGAACTTGTATCCGCTGAACCGAATCAATTCGTAGCGAAATGCCCCCCCCAACCCCCCCCCCTCACCATCCGATAGAAACACTGTTTGGTGGAGTGAAATCAGCACCACATATAATCAATTGGTTTTCCACCCCAGAACACCTCCTCCCTCCCCTTCCCTCCCCACCACCCACGAACAGGGGATACATTTGAGACCTTCTTTTCTCTGAAATGAGTTGATATTTATCAACACGTCTTGAACATTTCATGGTTTTATCGCTGAGCCCCGCAGACTTGGTCAGTTGGAAGTATCGACTTCACTACGCTTCAAGACATGGGGAGTGTGGAGGTAGAGGAAGATAGGGAGTGTGGAGGTAGAGGAAGATAGAGAGTGTGGAGGTCCGATGGAAGACATGGGGAGTGTGGAGGTAGAGGAAGACAGAGAGTGTGGAGGTAGAGGAAGATAGGGAGTGTGGAGGTAGAGGAAGATAGGGAGTGTGGAGGTAGAGGAAGATAGAGAGTGTGGAGGTAGAGGAAGATAGAGAGTGTGGAGGTAGAGGAAGATAGAGAGTGTGGAGGTAGAGGAAGATAGAGAGTGTGGAGGTAGAGGACGATAGAGAGTGTGGAGGTAGAGGAAGATAGAGAGTGTGGAGGTCCGATGGAAGACATGGGGAGTGTGGAGGTAGAGGAAGATGGAGAGTGTGGAGCTAGAGGAAGACATAGGGAGTGTGGAGGTAGAGGAAGAGGGAGAGTGTGGAGGTCCGATGGAAGACATAGGGAGTGTGGAGGTAGAGGAAGATATAGAGTGTGGAGGTAGAGGAAGATGGAGAGTGTGGAGGTAGATGAAGATAGAGAGTGTGGAGGTGGAGGAAGATAGAGAGTGTGGAGGTAGAGGAAGATAGAGAGTGTGGAGGTGGAGGAAAATAGAGAGTGTGGAGGTGGAGGAAGATGGAGAGAGTGGAGGTAGAGGAAGATAGAGAGTGTGGAGGTAGAGGAAGAGGGAGAGTGTGGAGGTGGAGGAAGATAGAGAGTGTGGAGGTAGAGGAAGATAGAGAGTGTGGAGGTGGAGGAAGATGGAGAGTGTGGAGGTAGAGGAAGATAGAGAGTGTGGAGGTGGATGAAGATAGAGAGTGTGGAGGTAGAGGAGGATAGAGAGTGTGGAGGTAGAGGAAGATAGAGAGTGTGGAGGTGGAGGAAGATGGAGAGTGTGGAGGTAGAGGAAGATAGAGAGTGTGGAGGTGGAGGAAGATAGAGAGTGTGGAGGTAGAGGAAGAGGGAGAGTGTGGAGGTGGAGGAAGATAGAGAGTGTGGAGGTGGAGGAAGATGGAGAGTGTGGAGGTGGAGGAAGATAGAGAGTGTGGAGGTGGAGGAAGATAGAGAGTGTGGAGGTAGAGGAAGATGGAGAGTGTGGAGGTAGAGGAAGATAGAGAGTGTGGAGGTAGAGGAAGATAGAGAGTGTGGAGGTAGAGGAAGATAGAGAGTGTGGAGGTAGATGAAGATAGAGAGTGTGGAGGTAGAGGAAGATAGAGAGTGTGGAGGTAGAGGAAGATAGAGAGTGTGGAGGTAGAGGAAGATGGAGAGTGTGGAGGTAGAGAAAGATAGAGAGTGTGGAGGTAGAGGGAGATAGAGAGTGTGGAGGTAGAGGAAGATAGAGAGTGTAGAGGGAAAGGAAGATAGATAGTGTGGAGGTCCGATGGAAGACATAGGGAGTGTGGAGGTGGAGGAAGATAGAGAGTGTGGAGGTAGAGGAAGATGGAGAGTGTGGAGGTAGAGGAAGATGGAGAGTGTGGATGTAGAGAAAGATAGAGAGTGTGGAGGTAGAGGAAGATAGGGAGTGTGGAGGTAGAGGAAGATAGAGAGTTTGGAGGTAGAGGAAGATGGAGAGTGTGGAGGTGGAGAAAGATAGAGAGTGTGGAGGTAGAGAAAGATAGGGAGTTAGGAGGTAGAGAAAGATAGAGAGTGTGGAGGTAGAGGAAGATAGAGAGTGTGGAGGTAGAGGAAGATAGAGAGTGTGGAGGGAAAGGAAGATAGAGAGTGTGGAGGTCCGATGGAAGACATAGGGAGTGTGGAGGTAGAGGAAGATAGAGAGTGTGGAGGTAGAGGAAGATAGGGAGTGTGGAGGTAGAGGAAGATAGAGAGTGTGGAGGTAGAGGAAGATAGAGAGTGTGGAGGTAGAGGAAGATAGAGAGTGTGGAGGTAGATGAAGATAGAGAGTGTGGAGGTAGAGGAAGATAGAGAGTGTGGAGGTAGAGGAAGATAGAGAGTGTGGAGGTAGAGGAAGATAGGGAGTGTGGAGGTGTAGGAAGATAGAGAGTGTGGAGGTAGAGGAAGATGGAGAGTGTGGAGGTAGAGAAAGATAGAGAGTGTGGAGGTAGAGAAAGATAGGGAGTGTGGAAGTAGAGGAAGATAGAGAGTGTGGAGGTAGAGGAAGATAGAGAGTGTGGAGGTAGAGGAAGATAGAGAGTGTGGAGGGAAAGGAAGATAGAGAGTGTGGAGGTCCGATGGAAGACATAGGGAGTGTGGAGGTAGAGGAAGATAGAGAGTGTGGAGGTAGAGGAAGATAGGGAGTGTGGAGGTAGAGGAAGATAGAGAGTGTGGAGGTAGAGGAAGATAGAGAGTGTGGAGGTAGATGAAGATAGAGAGTGTGGAGGTAGAGGAGGATAGAGAGTGTGGAGGTAGAGGAAGATAGAGAGTGTGGAGGTAGAGGAAGATGGAGAGTGTGGAGGTAGAGAAAGATAGAGAGTGTGGAGGTAGAGGAAGATAGAGAGTGGGGAGGTAGAGGAAGATAGAGAGTGTGGAGGGAAAGGAAGATAGAGAGTGTGGAGGTCCGATGGAAGACATAGGGAGTGTGGAGGTAGAGGAAGTTAGAGAGTGTGGAGGTAGAGGAAGATAGGGAGTGTGGAGGTAGAGGAAGATAGAGAGTGTGGAGGTAGAGGAAGATAGAGAGTGTGGAGGTAGATGAAGATAGAGAGTGTGGAGGTGGAGGAAGATAGAGAGTATGGAGGTAGAGGAAGATGGAGAGTGTGGAGGTAGAGGAAGATAGAGAGTGTGGAGGTAGAGGAAGATGGAGAGTGTGGAGGTAGAGAAAGATAGAGAGTGTGGAGGTAGAGGAATATAGGGAGTGTGGAGGTAGAGGAAGATAGAGAGTGTGGAGGTAGAGGAAGATGGAGAGTGTGGAGGTAGAGAAAGATAGAGAGTGTGGAGGTAGAGGAAGATAGAGAGTGTGGAGGTAGAGGAAGATAGAGAGTGTGGAGGGAAAGGAAGATAGAGAGTGTGGAGGTAGATGAAGATAGAGAGTGTGGAGGTAGAGGAAGATAGAGAGTGTGGAGGTAGAGGAAGATAGAGAGTGTGGAGGTAGAGGAAGATAGAGAAGGTGGATGTAGAGGAAGATAGAGAGTGTGGAGGTAGAGGAAGATGGAGAGTGTGGAGGTAGAGGAAGATAGAGATTCTTGGTTGGAATTGGGATGTTTTCCCCGTTTTCCAATAATATTGAGACGTTCATTATTTTTGCAACTAGGTTTATATTGTTGTACTTTTAATTGATCCATCAATTGATCTGACACGTCTCTTTGCGTTTCACGTTCCCCCTCCCCCCACCCCCTCCCTCCCCCCTCCCCCCCCCCCCCCTTCCCGAGCCAGAGCCCAGTTGGCCCGAGTTCGAGCCCGGCTCACGGGTCTCGGGCGGTGCGACGCCAGCTGACGTCAGCTGGAAGGTCGTTGGGGCGGAGTCTCGTCAGTGACGACGTGCTAACGACCCAAGCTGACGCCAGCTGACGCCAGCTGAAGGTAGTTGGGGCGGAGTTCCGTCAGTGACGACGTGCTAACGACGTGCTAACGACCTTCCAGCTGACGTCGTCAGCTGGAAGGTCGTTGGAGCGTCAGTGACGACGTGCTAACGACCCAGGTCAAAGTCTCTCGGATTCTCTTTTCGAAACGTTCAATCATCAAATATGAATGAGTCAAGAATTGATTTTTCAAAAATGCCAACCAAATTATGAGTTGGAATAACTCACAGTTGTCATGGAAACGGATGTTTTATTTATTAGATGGCATTTTGTTGAAATACAATCATATTTATGAGACTTTCATCGATTTCATGCATTTTCATGATTCAAGAATGAAATCTGGCACATCAGCCCGAACTGATGTGAATCTGGCACATCAACCTGAACTGATGTGAATCTGGCACATCAACCCGAACTGATGTGAATCTGGCACATCAACCCGAACTTATGTGAATCTGGCACATCAACCTGAACTGATGTGAATCTGGCACATCAACCTGAACTGATGTGAATCTGGCACATCAACCCGAACTGATGTGAATCTGGCACATCAACCCAAACTGATGTGAATCTGGCACATCAACCCGAACTGATGTGAATCTGGCACATCAACCCGAACTGATGTGAATCTGGCACATCGACCTGAACTGATGTGAATCTGGCACATCAACCTGAACTGATGTGAACCTGGCACATCAACCCGAACTGATGTGAATCTGGCACATCAACCTGAACTGATGTTAATCTGGCACATCAACCTGAACTGATGTGAATCCGGCACATCAACCTGAACTATTGTGAATCTGGCACATCAACCCCGAACTGATGTGAATCTGGCACATCAACCTGAACTATTGTGAATCTGGCACATCAACCCGAACTGATGTGAATCTGGCATATCAACCCGAACTGATGTGAATCTGGCACATCAACCCGAACTGATGTGAATCTGGCACATCAACCTGAACTGATGTGAATCTGGCACATTAACCCAAACTGATGTGAATCTGGCACATCAACCTGAACTGATGTGAATCTGGCACATCAACCCGAACTGATGTGAATCTGGCACATCAACCTGAACTGATGTGAATCTGGCACATCAACCCGAACTGATGTGAATCTGGCACATCAACCTGAACTATTGTGAATCTGGCACATCAACCCGAACTGATGTGAATGTGGCACATCAACCCGAACTGATGTGAATCTGTCACATCAACCCGAACTGATGTGAATCTGTCACATCAACCTGAACTGATGTGAATCTGGCCCATTAACCCAAACTGATGTGAATCTGGCACATCAACCCGAACTGATATGAATCTGGCACATCAACCTGAACTGATGTGAATCTGGCACATCAAACCGAACTGATGTGAATCTGGCACATCAACCTGAACTGATGTGAATCTGGCACATCAACCCGAACTGATGTGAATCTGACACATCAACCTGAACTGATGTGAATCTGGCACATCAAACCGAACTGATGTGAATCTGGCACATCAACCTGAACTGATGTGAATCTGGCACATCAACCCGAACTGATGTGAATCTGGCACATCGACCTGAACTATTGTGAATCTGGCACATCAACCCGAACTGATGTGAATCTGGCACATCAACCTGAACTGATGTGAATCTGGCACATCAAACCGAACTGATGCGAATCTGGCACATCAACCTGAACTGATGTGAATCTGGCACATAACCCGAACTGATGTGAATCTGGCACATCAACCCGAACTGATGTGAATCTGGCACATCAACCTGAACTGATGTGAATCTGGCACATCAACCCCGAACTGATGTGAATCCGGCACATCAACCTGAACTATTGTGAATCTGGCACATCAACCCCGAACTGATGTGAATCTGGCACATCAACCTGAACTATTGTGAATCTGGCACATCGACCCGAACTGATGTGAATCTGGCATATCAACCCGAACTGATGTGAATCTGGCACATCAACCTGAACTGATGTGAATCTGGCACATCAACCTGAACTGATGTGAATCTGGCACATTAACCCAAACTGATGTGAATCTGGCACATCAACCTGAACTGATGTGAATCTGGCACATCAACCCGAACTGATGTGAATCTGGCACATCAACCTGAACTGATGTGAATCTGGCACATCAACCCGAACTGATGTGAATCTGGCACATCAACCTGAACTATTGTGAATCTGGCACATCAACCCGAACTGATGTGAATGTGGCACATCAACCCGAACTGATGTGAATCTGTCACATCAACCCGAACTGATGTGAATCTGTCACATCAACCTGAACTGATGTGAATCTGGCCCATTAACCCAAACTGATGTGAATCTGGCACATCAACCCGAACTGATATGAATCTGGCACATCAACCTGAACTATTGTGAATCTGGCACATCAAACCGAACTGATGTGAATCTGGCACATCAACCTGAACTGATGTGAATCTGGCACATCAACCCGAACTGATGTGAATCTGACACATCAACCTGAACTGATGTGAATCTGGCACATCAAACCGAACTGATGTGAATCTGGCACATCAACCTGAACTGATGTGAATCTGGCACATCAACCCGAACTGATGTGAATCTGGCACATCAACCTGAACTATTGTGAATCTGGCACATCAACCCGAACTGATGTGAATCTGGCACATCAACCTGAACTGATGTGAATCTGGCACATCAAACCGAACTGATGTGAATCTGGCACATCAACCTGAACTGATGTGAATCTGGCACATAACCCGAACTGATGTGAATCTGGCACATCAACCCGAACTGATGTGAATCTGGCACATCAACCCGAACTGATGTGAATGTACAATCCTTCATTCCATTCTATTAACGGCAAATCTGAAGTGGCAATACTTTTTGCTCCTCTTTTTTATATTTCGAGGGTACGTATAAAGCCTATCTGATGTTCATTTCGGTGGTTTTCGTCAGTACAGACTCGTTCATAAGTGCTAGAGAGGCTGGATAGGCCAGATACTGGGGGGAGTGAGTGGCCAACTTGGTGCCTGTTTTCTATTGGCTACTGAGATATCTCTCAAGGACGCCATGTTTTGTCCAGTAATCAGATCAGATGTTTGAGAGCGTGTGCTAGACTGCATCACATCGGGCAGTAAACAGCTTCAGGTGGAAGCTCTGGCATCTTATTGACTTACAAAACACGACGTAAGTGTCGTAAGTTTACAACACTTTTGGACAAAAGACGGCGTCCTGCGTGAGAGTTGGCCACTCTCTTTTCCCCGGTATCTGGCCCAGCTCTCTAGTCAGGCCTGTTCATTATTCACCCCACTGGGTACCCACGTGGTCACGTGCTAATGCCCAGTGACTTGGTTGAGGTTTGTATCGGGGGAGGGGGGGGGGGGGGGTGGATATACTAACCACGCGCGAGCAGACAAGTCCCACAGCAGAGCTCCGCACCAATCGTATCATTACTGCTATTCTATTGTGTGTTTATATCTTCAGGTCAACATACATATCGTCTTGTAGATGCGAATAAAGTATTTGTGTGGCGCAAGGGTCGCTAGTGACGTGTCAATGACGTGTTTCAGCCACCCCCTGTTCGCCGAGAACCAGGCCCGACACCACGCCACTGCCGTCACGAAGATCGAGAAGATCGTCAGGATCATCGTGATAGGAACCAGCTTGACGCTGTTCGGCTGGACCATGATCACCTTCATCGGTGAGTCTCCCTCCCTCCCTCCCTCCCTCCCTCCCTCCCCCTCCCTCCCCCCTCCCTCCCTCCCTCCCTCCCTCCCTCCCTCCCTCCCTCCCT
The DNA here is from genome assembly GCA_964007535.1 of Brachyptera risi. NCBI lineage: Eukaryota > Metazoa > Arthropoda > Insecta > Plecoptera > Taeniopterygidae > Brachyptera > Brachyptera risi. The sequence continues at coordinate 1,291,852 of OZ023331.1, forward strand.
CCCTCTCGTCACCCAAACTCACCCGATCCCGATCTGAGGCCATCGGCTCCACCAATCATTCACCATTCACTCCGAATAGATCCAGGATTGAGATTATTGTTTGCTAAACGACCCCACCAACAACTGGGTTATACGGGGATACGAATGAGCAGGTGATTATGAAACTATGAAGTGATGATCAGTGAAAGGACGTTTACAAAGACCTATGCCTTATGCGGGATTCGAACCCACGCCCGACAGTGACTTCAGTTTCTGGAGCGGTGCCTCAGCTGACCGAGCTACCGAGGGTGGCCCGAACAGATCCAGATTCTCACGGAGTTGAGTCACATGGACGACTGTCAACAAACGTCGGATCAGTATCTCTGGAGACAAACACTGACACTCTCTTTCTCTCACTTCGAGCTATGACCATCAATATCGTAACGGGATAAGCAACATGGCGTAAGTCCTATCCTTTTAACATTAGGCCGTTTTCACCATGATGGAATCAGCGCGCTTTCGTGTACATTCCTGAGATTCGCAATTTCAAATCAAATCGTACGTATTAGGCTCGTATCTCAATGTATAGTACATGGTTGTACAATTGCATCGATTTTAATCTTTTTCGTAGATGATGAGTAATTATCCAGTTATCAAATGGCGAATATAGCAGTAGGGCTCTTGACTAGGGGACTAAATGCTTTTACAGACGTATTTTAAATTCAGATTGGCTAATTCAAATGAAATGTATTCCAACATTGTTTAATGCAGTTGGAAAGAGCTGGATTCACAGATTGCATTACATCTATTACTTGTATGGATCAACACACAATAATACCAGCAAATCATCATAACATTTGTGAGGCGGCATCCCTTTGATTTACGCATGGTGCGAAAGGGAACCGCCATGTTGCTTATCCCGTTACGTTATTGATAGTCATAGGTTCGACTGAAGCTCTTTCAGGAGGTGGCAATAACTCCACTCTAGCCAATCCACGTTCCAGCTTCAAACAAATCGTGACATCTCATGTTTGTGTGTGGGTCTGTATTCATTGCCTCAATTGGATTACAAAAAAGTCATTCAAATTGAAGCCGCCATTTTGAATCAAATCGCATTTTCGATTCGATTTTCACTGGTCAATATTGATAATTTTCATACCTACTCTCTATCTATATCACCAGTCAATCGCAGCAAGCGTTGTGAGACGAGCCAGATATCTGAATGAAGGTTGAAAAGTTGTTGAAGTAGTTCTACCCTTGCTACTTTACCGACTCTGGTGTTCTACACACATTGACGTATATACAAGATCCTTCATTGTTGGGCAAATATTGGATCTAGAAAGCAGTGAATCTCGACAACTTAATTCTGACTTTATTTTATAGGGTGTTGGCACGTAACAAACGACAAACAATCGTTACCATAGCAACACAGTGAGCTGGTGCACATTGTTGTCTCTCTCTTTCAACAATGCGTGACGCCAGTTGAGAATACCCTATATATTTTGATATATATCATGGAGAAAAAAGTCTATTCAAACAGTTAATGAAAACAGTTAATGAAAACAGTTAATGAAAACAGTTAATGAAAACAGTTAATGAAAACAGTTAATGAAAACAGTTAATGAAAACAGTTAATTCAATTATTTTCTCCAAAATGGCTGGTTCGAATTGCATACAAAATGGTGTGAATGTGTATCATTCATGTGAACATATTCACAGACATTTTTTATTTTATTTGGAGAGATTTATCTTCCAAATTTTTCTAGCTCAGCCTGATCTTATGGAGATTTTGATAAATTTGAGATGATATTTCTAAAAACTGGTCCGTTCGATTAATTCCCAAAACTAAACGGTTCCAGGTCGGATAAGTTTGCGTTAGTTTCATGTAGATTGGTCAAACCCTGCGACCTGTGCCGTGCCAAGAGAGAACACACAGACAGAGCCCTATGAGAGTGGGATGGAGTCTTGGCTCACGCTCATCTGCCAAGTGTCTACGCAACACACAGGAGATCAGGACAGTCGACTGAGAACTGATCCCAGTGAGCAGAGTTTCCCAGATACACATTCGGATTCGACGGAAACGGAAATACAAGATCAGATGTGACAACTTCTCGTGAGGTTTGCTCGAACTGACGAGCAATCTTTATTCAAATCGAGTTTTTTGAAAACAACAATTCAATGTATTCGGGAATCACTTCGATATTAATCTAGTTGATATTGATGAAATATGATGGATAGTATCAAGTATGAAGTGTAGAATATTCAGGAGATGTCGAGCATGGGCGTGAGGTCGAGTGAGGGTTGAGGTTGAGGTCGAGTGAGGGTTGAGGTTGAGGTCGAGTGAGGGTTGAGGTTGAGGTTGAGTGGGGGTTGAGGTTGAGGTTGAGTGGGGGTTGAGGTTGAGGTTGAGTGCGGGTTGAGGTTGAGGTCGAGTGAGGGTTGAGGTTGAGGTTGAGTGAGGGTTGAGGTTGAGGTCAAGGTTGAGTGAGGGTTGAGGTTGAGTGAGGGTTGAGGTTGAGTGGGGGTTGAGGTTGAGGTTGAGTGAGGGTTGAGCTTGAGGTCAAGGTTGAGTGAGGGTTGAGGTTGAGTGAGGGTTGAGGTTGAGTGGGGGTTGAGGTTGAGGTTGAGTGGGGGTTGAGGTTGAGAGAAGGGTTGAGGTTGTGGTTGAGTGAGGGTTGAGGTTGTGGTTGAGTGAGGGTTGAGGTTGAGGTTGAGTGAGGGTTGAGGTTGAGGTCGAGTGAGGGTTGAGGTTGAGGTTGAGTGAGGGTTGAGGTTGAGGTTGAGTGAGGGTTGAGGTTGAGGTCGAGTGAGGGTTGAGGTTGAGGTCGAGTGAGGGTTGAGGTTGAGGTTGAGTGAGGGTTGAGGTTGAGGTTGAGTGGGGGTTGAGGTTGAGGTTGAGTGGGGGTTGAGGTTGAGGTTGAGTGGGGGTTGAGGTTGAGGTCGAGTGAGGGTTGAGGTTGAGGTTGAGTGAGGGTTGAGGTTGAGGTCAAGGTTGAGTGAGGGTTGAGGTTGAGTGAGGGTTGAGGTTGAGTGGGGGTTGAGGTTGAGGTTGAGTGAGGGTTGAGCTTGAGGTCAAGGTTGAGTGAGGGTTGAGGTTGAGTGAGGGTTGAGGTTGAGTGGGGGTTGAGGTTGAGGTTGAGTGGGGGTTGAGGTTGAGTGAGGGTTGAGGTTGTGGTTGAGTGAGGGTTGAGGTTGTGGTTGAGTGAGGGTTGAGGTTGAGGTTGAGTGAGGGTTGAGGTTGAGGTCGAGTGAGGGTTGAGGTTGAGGTTGAGTGAGGGTTGAGGTTGAGGTTGAGTGAGGGTTGAGGTTGAGGTCGAGTGAGGGTTGAGGTTGAGGTCGAGTGAGGGTTGAGGTTGAGGTTGAGTGAGGGTTGAGGTTGTGGTTGAGTGAGGGTTGAGGTTGAGGTCGAGTGAGGGTTGAGGTTGAGGTCGAGTGAGGGTTGAGGTTGAGGTCGAGTGAGGGTTGAGGTTGAGGTCGAGTGAGGGTTGAGGTTGAGGTTGAGTGAGGGTTGAGGTTGTGGTTGAGTGAGGATTGAGGTTGAGGTTGAGTGAGGGTTGAGGTTGTGGTTGAGTGAGGGTTGAGGTTGAGTGAGGGTTGAGGTTGAGGTTGAGTGAGGATTGAGGTTGAGGTTGAGTAAGGGTTGAGGTTGTGGTTGAGTGAGGGTTGAGGTTGAGGGTGAGTGAGGGTTGAGGTTGAGGATGAGTGAGGATTGAGGTTGAGGTTGAGTGAGGGTTGAGGTAGAGGTTGAGTGAGGAGTGAGGATTGAGGTCAAGGTTGAGTGAGGGTTGAGGTTGAGTGAGGGTTGAGGTTAAGTGAGGGTTGTGGTCGAGGTTGAGTGAGGGTTGAGGTTGAGGTTGAGTGAGGACTGAGGTTTTGGTTGAGTGAGGGTTGAGGTAGAGGTTGAGTGAGGAGTGAGGTAGAGGTTGAGTGAGGACTGAGGTTGAGGTTGAGTGAGGGTTGAGGTAGAGGTTGAGTGAGGAGTGAGGATTGAGGTTGAGGTAGAGTGAGGACTGAGGTTGTGGTTGAGGTTAAGTGAGGATTGAGGTTGTGGTTGAGGTTGAGTGAGGGTTGAGGTTGAGGTTGAGTGAGAGTTGAGGTTGAGGTTAAGGTTGAGTGAGGCTGAGATTGTGGTTCGTGCCGCCAGGTGAGAACACGGAGGCGATCAAGGACCCGAACAACGCGAACGACACGGTGGACGTGGAGATGCCACGTCTCATGATCGGATCGTGGTATCCCTGGGACACCAACTCGGGCTTCTTCTACATGGTGTCATTCGGCCTGCAGGTAACACGCCCTGCGGCCATCAGCAGCCCCGCAGGCACGGATCCTTGCGCACTCCAACAACAGCCCCGCAGGCACGGATCCTTGTGAACCCCAACAACAGCCCCGCAGGCACGGATCCTTGTGCACTCCAACAACAGCCCCGCGGGCACGGATCCTTGTGCACTCAAACAACAGCCCCGCAGGCACGGATCCTTGTGCACCCCAACAACAGCCCCGCAGGCACTGATCCTTGTGCACCCCAACAACAGCCCCGCAGGCACTGATCCTTGTGCACTCCAACAACAGCCCCGCAGGCACTGATCCTTGTGCACTCCAACAACAGCCCCGCAGGCACGGATACTTGTGCACTCCAACAACAGCCCCGCAGGCACGGATCCTTGTGAACCCCAACAACAGCCCCGCAGGCACGGATCCTTCTGCACTCCAACAACAACCCAGCAGGCACGGATACTTGTGCACTCCAACAACAGCCCCGCAGGCACGGATACTTGTGCACTCCAACAACAACCCAGTAGGCACTGATCCTTGTGCACCCTAACAACAGCCCCGCAGGCACTGATCCTTGTGAACCCCAACAACAGCCCCGCAGGCACGGATCCTTGCGCACCCCAACAGCCCCGCGGGCACGGATCCTTGCGCACCCCAACAAAAGCCCGCAGGCACGGATACTTGTGCACTCCAACAACAGCCCCGCAGGCACGGATCCTTGTGAACCCCAACAACAGCCCCGCAGGCACGGATCCTTCTGCACTCCAACAACAACCCAGCAGGCACGGATACTTGTGCACTCCAACAACAGCCCCGCAGGCACGGATCCTTGTGCACCCCAACAACAGCCCCGCAGGCACGGATCCTTCTGCACTCCAACAACAACCCAGCAGGCACGGATCCTTGTGCACCCCAACAACAGCCCCGCAGGCACGGATCCTTGCGCACCCCAACAAAAGCCCCGCAGGCACGGATCCTTGCGCACCCCAACAGCCCCGCGGGCACGGATCCTTGCGCACCTCAACAAAAGCCCCGCAGGCACGGATCCTTGCGCACCCCAACAGCCCCGCGGGCACGGATCCTTGTGCACTCAAACAACAGCCCCGCGGGCACGGATCTTTGCGCACTCCAACAGTCCTGCAGGCACTGATCCTTATGCCCCGCAACAACAGCCCCGCAGGCACGGATCCTTGCGCACCCCAACAGCCCCGCAGGCACGGATCCTTGTGCACTCAAACAACAGCCCCGCAGGCACGGATCTTTGCGCACTCCAACAGTCCTGCAGGCATTGATCCTTGTACACCCCAACAACAACCCCGCAGGCACGGATCCTTGTGCACCCCAACAACAGCCCCGCAGGCACTGATCCTTGTGCACTCCAACAACAGCCCCGCAGGCACGAATACTTGTGCACTCCAACAACAGCTCAGCAGGCACTGATCCTTGTGCACCCTAACAACAGCCCCGCAGGCACGGATCCTTGTGAACCCTAACTACAGCCCCGCAGACACGGATCCTTGTGAACCCTAACTACAGCCCCGCAGGCACGGATCCTTGTGAACCCTAACTACAGCCCCGCAGGCACGGATCCTTGTGCACCCTAACAACAGCCCCGCAGGCACGGATCCTTGTGAACCCTAACTACAGCCCTGCAGGCACGGATCCTTGTGAACTCTAACTACAGCCCCGCAGGCACGTATCCTTGTGCACCCCAACAACAGCCCCGCAGGCACGGATCCTTGTGCACTCAAACAACGGCCCCGCAGGCACGGCTCTTTGTGCACTCCAACAACAGCCTCGCAGGCACGGATCTTTGTGCACCCCATTAACAGCCCCGCAGGCACGGATCCTTGTGCACTCAAACAACAGCCTCGCAGGCACGGATCCTTGTGCACTCAAACAACAGCTCAGCAGGCACGGATCCTTATGCACCCCAACAACAGCCCCGCAGGTACGGATTCTTGTGCACCCCAACAACAGCCCTGCAGGTACGGATCCTTGTGCACCCAAACAACAGCCCCGCAGGCACGGATCCTTGTGCACTCCAACAACAGCCCCGCAGGCACTGATCCTTGTGCACTCCAACAACAGCCCCGCAGGCACGGATCCTTGTGCACCCCAACAACAGCCCCGCAGGCACGAATCCTTGTGAACCTCAACGTCAGCCTCGCAGGCACTGATTCTTGTGCACCCCAACAACAGCCCCGCAGGCACGGATCCTTGTGCACCTCAACAACAACCTCGCAGGCACGGATCTTTGCGCACCCCAAAAACAGCCCCGCAGGCACGAATCCTTGTGCACCTCAACAACAGTCCCGCAGGCACTGATGCTTGTGCACCATGACAGCGGCCTCGCAAGCACCGATGCTTGTGCGAGAAAATAACAGCCCCGCAGGCACTGATCCTTGCACCTACCAGCAACAGCTCCACAGGCACTGATCTTTTCGTCATCTAGGAACGGCCCCGAAGGCACTGATGCTCGTGCACCATGACAGCAGCCCCGCAGGAACCGTTGCTTGTGCGAGCAAATAACAGTCCCACAGGCACTGATCCTTGCATCATCCAGCAACAGCTCCGCAGGCACTGATCCTTGTGTTATCTGAAAACAGCCCCGCAGGCACTAATCTTTTGAAACCCAACAACAGCCTCGCAGGCACTGATCCTTGTGCACCATGACAGCAGCCCCGCAGGCACCGATGCTTGTGCGAGCAAATAACAGTCCTGTAGGCACTGATCCTTGCACCATCCAGCAACAGCTCCGCAGGCACTGATCCTTGTGTTATATAGCAACAGCTCCGCAGGCACCGATCCTTTTGCGAGCTAAAAACAGCTCAGCAGGCACTGATCCTTGTGTTATCTGACAACAGCCCCGCAGGCACTGATCCTTGTGCTCGCTAACAACACTAACAGCAGCTGTTCTGTTGCAGCTGTACTTCCTGACGGCCACGCTGTTCCAGTGCAACTTGTCCGACACGATGTTCTGCGCGTGGCTGGTGTTCACCTGTGAGCAGCTGGTGCACCTGAAGGAGATCATGAAGCCCCTCATGGAGCTGAGCGCCTCGCTCGACACCTTCATGCCGCAGAGCTCCAAGATGTTCCGCGTCGACTCGGCCAGCTCCACCGCCCCGCTCATCTCGGAGCAGGCCGACAGCGAGTACAAGTCCAAGAAAGGTACGCCAACCCCAGCACAAACCCTCAGCCTGACCCTCAGCCTGACCCTAACCCTAGCTCCACCGCCCCGCTCATCTCGGAGCAGGCCGACAGCGAGTACAAGTCCAAGAAAGGTACGCCAACCCCAACAAAAACCCTCAGCCTGACCCTAACCCTGACCCTAACCCTGACCCTAACCCTAGCTCCACCGCCCCGCTCATCTCGGAGCAGGCCGACAGCGAGTACAAGTCCAAGAAAGGTACGCCAACCCCAGCACAAACCCTCAGCCTGACCCTCAGCCTGACCCTAACCCTAGCTCCACCGCCCCGCTCATCTCGGAGCAGGCCGACAGCGAGTACAAGTCCAAGAAAGGTACGCCAACCCCAACAAAAACCCTCAGCCTGACCCCAACCCTGACCCTAACCCTAGCTCCACCGCCCCGCTCATCTCGGAGCAGGCCGACAGCGAGTACAAGTCCAAGAAAGGTACGCCAACCCCAACAAAAACCCTCAGCCTGACCCCAACCCTGACCCTAACCCTAGCTCCACCGCCCCGCTCATCTCGGAGCAGGCCGACAGCGAGTACAAGTCCAAGAAAGGTACGCCAACCCCAACACAAACCCTCAGCCTGACCCTAACCCTGACCCTAACCCTAGCTCCACCGCCCCGCTCATCTCGGAGCAGGCCGACAGCGAGTACAAGTCCAAGAAAGGTACGCTAACCCCAACACAAACCCTCAGCCTGACCCTAACCCTGACCCTAACCCTGACCCTAACCCTAGCCCTAACCCTAGCCGACTCTAGCCCCAACTCTAACACAAACCCTCAGCCTGACCCTAACCCTGAGCCTAACCCTAACCCTAACCTTGACCCCAACCCTGACCTTAGATTTTCTCTAGCCCCAACCCTAACCCTAACTCTAGCCCAAACCATGACACTTACTCTAACCTTGACCCCAACCCCAACCATAATCCTGACCCTAACCCCAACTCTAGCCCCAACCCTAACCCTAATTCTAACCTTGACCCCAACCCCAACCCTAGCCCTAACCCTAAATCTAACCATAGCCCTAACTACAAGCCTAAATCTCACCTTGACCGAACCCGAACCCTAGCCCTAACCCTATCCCTAACTGAAACCCTAACTCTCACCTTGACCGAATCCTATCCTAGCCCTGACACTCAAGATGCATTGAGGGTTGCTACAAGCCGTGCGCAAAAAAAGTATTTTTCGCGCTTCATAAGTCCAATAAATTAATGATCATGGACATTTTCGTAGTTATTCTTGCAATTTCCGAGCAGCAAATATTTTGGAATGTTATTTTTTTTAAAGTGATTTTCTGTGATTTACGAGCAGTTTTGGAGTCTGATATTCGAATCGTTCTGAGAATAAAGATATGTGGTGTGAAATAGTAAAGTGTATACCAGTATATATGATTCATAATGATAAGTGGCGCAATATTTCATTGTGTTCTTATTCGTGGGTTGACATGTAATATTGTTCAAATGAGGATACATTATTGGTGAGGCAGAAATGCCGATTGCAGCGGCGTCTTCCTCCCCAGCCCCCCCAGCCCCCCCAGCCCCCTCAGCCCCCTCAGCCCCCTGACGACGTCCTTGTATTCATGCACTTGATATTGTGTTCATGTTTGACGGCTATGCCTGCTAGTGAGATATTCCACGGGTCACGTGACATGACGACACGGGGCTGCCTCGTAAACCTCGGTGCAGCTTTACAGCGTCTGTCGCACAAACTGTCAAGTCAGCACACAGCTTTATCGTTCGATCGCTAATAAAACTGAGGCTATCACATCACAGACTTTATGAATCAGAAGAGATGTTTGGTTTCCTTCTCCGCGTGGATTTCACCAGCTACCCGGCGTCATGCAGTACGAGTGTAACCATGACGACCAGCTACCCGGCGTCATGCAGTACGAGTGTAACCATGACAACCAGCTACCCGGCGTCATGCAGTACGAGTGTAACCATGACAACCTGCTACCCGGCGTCATGCAGTACGAGTGTAACCATGACAACCAGCTACCCGGCGTCATGCAGTACGAGTGTAACCATGACAACCAGCTACCCGGCGTCATGCAGTACGAGTGTAACCATGACAACCAGCTACCCGGCGTCATGCAGTACGAGTGTAACCATGACGACCAGCTACCCGGCGTCATGCAGTACGAGTGTAACCATGACAACCAGCTACCCGGCGTCATGCAGTACGAGTGTAACCATGACAACCAGCTACCCGGCGTCATGCAGTACGAGTGTAACCATGACAACCAGCTACCCGGCGTCATGCAGTACGAGTGTAACCATGACAACCAGCTACCCGGCGTCATGCAGTACGAGTGTAACCATGACAACCAGCTACCCTGCCTCATGCAGTACGAGTGTAACCATGACGACCAGCTACCCGGCGTCATGCAGTACGAGTGTAACCATGACAACCAGCTACCCGGCGTCATGCAGTACGAGTGTAACCATGACAACCAGCTACCCGGCGTCATGCAGTACGAGTGTAACCATGACAACCAGCTACCCGGCGTCATGCAGTACGAGTGTAACCATGACAACCAGCTACCCGGCGTCATGCAGTACGAGTGTAACCATGACAACCAGCTACCCGGCGTCATGCAGTACGAGTGTAACCATGACGACCAGCTACCCGGCGTCATGCAGTACGAGTGTAACCATGACAACCAGCTACCCGGCGTCATGCAGTACGAGTGTAACCATGACAACCAGCTACCCGGCGTCATGCAGTACGAGTGTAACCATGACAACCAGCTACCCGGCGTCATGCAGTACGAGTGTAACCATGACGACCAGCTACCCGGCGTCATGCAGTACGAGTGTAACCATGACAACCAGCTACCCGGCGTCATGCAGTACGAGTGTAACCATGACAACCAGCTACCCGGCGTCATGCAGTACGAGTGTAACCATGACAACCAGCTACCCGGCGTCATGCAGTACGAGTGTAACCATGACAACCAGCTACCCGGCGTCATGCAGTACGAGTGTAACCATGACAACCAGCTACCCTGCCTCATGCAGTACGAGTGTAACCATGACGACCAGCTACCCGGCGTCATGCAGTACGAGTGTAACCATGACGACCAGCTACCCGGCGTCATGCAGTACGAGTGTAACCATGACAACCAGCTACCCGGCGTCATGCAGTACGAGTGTAACCATGACAACCAGCTACCCGGCGTCATGCAGTACGAGTGTAACCATGACAACCAGCTACCCGGCGTCATGCAGTACGAGTGTATCCATGACAACCAGCTACCCGGCGTCATGCAGTACGAGTGTAACCATGACAACCAGCTACCCGGCGTCATGCAGTACGAGTGTAACCATGACAACCAGCTACCCGGCGTCATGCAGTACGAGTGTATCCATGACAACCAGCTACCCGGCGTCATGCAGTACGAGTGTAACCATGACAACCAGCTACCCGGCGTCATGCAGTACGAGTGTAACCATGACAACCAGCTACCCGGCGTCATGCAGTACGAGTGTAACCATGACAACCAGCTACCCGGCGTCATGCAGTACGAGTGTAACCATGACAACCAAGTACCCGGCGTCATGCAGTACGAGTGTAACCATGACAACCAGCTACCCGGCGTCATGCAGTACGAGTGTAACCATGACGACCAGCTACCCGGCGTCATGCAGTACGAGTGTAACCATGACAACCAGCTACCCGGCGTCATGCAGTACGAGTGTAACCATGACAACCAGCTACCCGGCGTCATGCAGTACGAGTGTATCCATGACAACCAGCTACCCGGCGTCATGCAGTACGAGTGTAACCATGACAACCAGCTACCCGGCGTCATGCAGTACGAGTGTATCCATGACAACCAGCTACCCGGCGTCATGCAGTACGAGTGTAACCATGACAACCAGCTACCCGGCGTCATGCAGTACGAGTGTAACCATGACAACCAGCTACCCGGCGTCATGCAGTACGAGTGTAACCATGACAACCAGCTACCCGGCGTCATGCAGTACGAGTGTAACCATGACAACCAGCTACCCGGCGTCATGCAGTACGAGTGTATCCATGACAACCAGCTACCCGGCGTCATGCAGTACGAGTGTAACCATGACGACCAGCTACCCGGCGTCATGCAGTACGAGTGTAACCATGACAACCAGCTACCCGGCGTCATGCAGTACGAGTGTAACCATGACAACCAGCTACCCGGCGTCATGCAGTACGAGTGTAACCATGACAACCAAGTACCCGGCGACATGCAGTACGAGTGTAACCATGACAACCAAGTACCCGGCGACATGCAGTACGAGTGTAACCATGACAACCAGCTACCCGGCGTCATGCAGTACGAGTGTAACCATGACAACCAGCTACCCGGCGACATGCAGTACGAGTGTAACCATGACAACCAGCTACCCGGCGTCATGCAGTACGAGTGTAACCATGACAACCAGCTACCCGGCGTCATGCAGTACGAGTGTTACCATGACAACCAGCTACCCGGCGTCATGCAGTACGAGTGTAACCATGACAACCAAGTACCCGGCGTCATGCAGTACGAGTGTAACCATGACAACCAAGTACCCGGCGACATGCAGTACGAGTGTAACCATGACAACCAGCTACCCGGCGTCATGCAGTACGAGTGTAACCATGACAACCAGCTACCCGGCGTCATGCAGTACGAGTGTAACCATGACAACCAGCTACCCGGCGTCATGCAGTACGAGTGTAACCATGACAACCAGCTACCCGGCGTCATGCAGTACGAGTGTAACCATGACAACCAGCTACCCGGCGTCATGCAGTACGAGTGTAACCATGACAACCAGCTACCCGGCGTCATGCAGTACGAGTGTAACCATGACAACCAGCTACCCGGCGTCATGCAGTACGAGTGTAACCATGACAACCAGCTACCCGGCGTCATGCAGTACGAGTGTAACCATGACGACCAGCTACCCGGCGTCATGCAGTACGAGTGTAACCATGACAACCAGCTACCCGGCGTCATGCAGTACGAGTGTAACCATGACAACCAGCTACCCGGCGTCATGCAGTACGAGTGTAACCATGACAACCAGCTACCCGGCGTCATGCAGTACGAGTGTAACCATGACAACCAGCTACCCGGCGTCATGCAGTACGAGTGTAACCATGACAACCAGCTACCCGGCGTCATGCAGTACGAGTGTAACCATGACGACCAGCTACCCGGCGTCATGCAGTACGAGTGTAACCATGACAACCAGCTACCCGGCGTCATGCAGTACTAGTGTAACCATGACAACCAGCTACCCGGCGTCATGCAGTACGAGTGTAACCATGACAACCAGCTACCCGGCGTCATGCAGTACGAGTGTATCCATGACAACCAGCTACCCGGCGTCATGCAGTACGAGTGTAACCATGACAACCAGCTACCCGGCGTCATGCAGTACGAGTGTAACCATGACAACCAGCTACCCGGCGTCATGCAGTACGAGTGTAACCATGACAACCAGCTACCCGGCGTCATGCAGTACGAGTGTAACCATGACAACCAGCTACCCGGCGTCATGCAGTACGAGTGTATCCATGACAACCAGCTACCCGGCGTCATGCAGTACGAGTGTAACCATGACGACCAGCTACCCGGCGTCATGCAGTACGAGTGTAACCATGACAACCAGCTACCCGGCGTCATGCAGTACGAGTGTAACCATGACAACCAGCTACCCGGCGTCATGCAGTACGAGTGTAACCATGACAACCAGCTACCCGGCGTCATGCAGTACGAGTGTAACCATGACAACCAGCTACCCGGCGTCATGCAGTACGAGTGTAACCATGACAACCAAGTACCCGGCGTCATGCAGTACGAGTGTAACCATGACAACCAAGTACCCGGCGTCATGCAGTACGAGTGTAACCATGACGACCAGCTACCCGGCGTCATGCAGTACGAGTGTAACCATGACAACCAGCTACCCGGCGTCATGCAGTACGAGTGTAACCATGACAACCAGCTACCCGGCGTCATGCAGTACGAGTGTAACCATGACAACCAGCTACCCGGCGTCATGCAGTACGAGTGTAACCATGACAACCAGCTACCCGGCGTCATGCAGTACGAGTGTAACCATGACAACCAGCTACCCGGCGTCATGCAGTACGAGTGTAACCATGACAACCAGCTACCCGGCGTCATGCAGTACGAGTGTAACCATGACAACCAGCTACCCGGCGTCATGCAGTACGAGTGTAACCATGACAACCAGCTACCCGGCGTCATGCAGTACGAGTGTAACCATGACAACCAGCTACCCGGCGTCATGCAGTACGAGTGTAACCATGACAACCAGCTACCCGGCGTCATGCAGTACGAGTGTAACCATGACAACCAGCTACCCGGCGTCATGCAGTACGAGTGTAACCATGACAACCAGCTACCCGGCGTCATGCAGTACGAGTGTAACCATGACAACCAGCTACCCGGCGTCATGCAGTACGAGTGTAACCATGACAACCAGCTACCCGGCGTCATGCAGTACGAGTGTAACCATGACAACCAGCTACCCGGCGTCATGCAGTACGAGTGTAACCATGACAACCAAGTACCCGGCGTCATGCAGTACGAGTGTAACCATGACAACCAGCTACCCGGCGTCATGCAGTACGAGTGTAACCATGACAACCAGCTACCCGGCGTCATGCAGTACGAGTGTAACCATGACAACCAGCTACCCGGCGTCATGCAGTACGAGTGTAACCATGACAACCAGCTACCCGGCGTCATGCAGTACGAGTGTAACCATGACGACCAGCTACCCGGCGTCATGCAGTACGAGTGTAACCATGACGACCAGCTACCCGGCGTCATGCAGTACGAGTGTAACCATGACAACCAGCTACCCGGCGTCATGCAGTACGAGTGTAACCATGACAACCAGCTACCCGGCGTCATGCAGTACGAGTGTAACCATGACAACCAGCTACCCGGCGTCATGCAGTACGAGTGTAACCATGACGACCAAGTACCCGGCGTCATGCAGTACGAGTGTAACCATGACAACCAGCTACCCGGCGTCATGCAGTACGAGTGTAACCATGACAACCAGCTACCCGGCGTCATGCAGTACGAGTGTAACCATGACAACCAGCTACCCGGCGTCATGCAGTACGAGTGTAACCATGACAACCAGCTACCCGGCGTCATGCAGTACGAGTGTAACCATGACAACCAGCTACCCGGCGTCATGCAGTACGAGTGTAACCATGACGACCAGCTACCCGGCGTCATGCAGTACGAGTGTAACCATGACGACCAGCTACCCGGCGTCATGCAGTACGAGTGTATCCATGACGACCAGCTACCCGGCGTCATGCAGTACGAGTGTATCCATGACAACCAGCTACCCGGCGTCATGCAGTACGAGTGTAACCATGACAACCAGCTACCCGGCGTCATGCAGTACGAGTGTAACCATGACAACCAGCTACCCGGCGTCATGCAGTACGAGTATAACCATGACAACCAGCTACCCGGCGTCATGCAGTACGAGTGTAACCATGACAACCAGCTACCCGGCGTCATGCAGTACGAGTGTATCCATGACGACCAGCTACCCGGCGTCATGCAGTACGAGTGTAACCATGACAACCAGCTACCCGGCGTCATGCAGTACGAGTGTAACCATGACAACCAGCTACCCGGCGTCATGCAGTACGAGTGTAACCATGACGACCAGCTACCCGGCGTCATGCAGTACGAGTGTATCCATGACAACCAGCTACCCGGCGTCATGCAGTACGAGTGTAACCATGACAACCAGCTACCCGGCGTCATGCAGTACGAGTGTAACCATGACGACCAGCTACCCGGCGTCATGCAGTACGAGTGTAACCATGACAACCAGCTACCCGGCGTCATGCAGTACGAGTGTAACCATGACGACCAAGTACCCGGCGTCATGCAGTACGAGTGTAACCATGACGACCAGCTACCCGGCGTCATGCAGTACGAGTGTAACCATGACGACCAGCTACCCGGCGTCATGCAGTACGAGTGTAACCATGACGACCAAGTACCCGGCGTCATGCAGTACGAGTGTAACCATGACAACCAGCTACCCGGCGTCATGCAGTACGAGTGTAACCATGACAACCAGCTACCCGGCGTCATGCAGTACGAGTGTAACCATGACGACCAAGTACCCGGCGTCATGCAGTACGAGTGTAACCATGACAACCAGCTACCCGGCGTCATGCAGTACGAGTGTAACCATGACAACCAGCTACCCGGCGTCATGCAGTACGAGTGTAACCATGACAACCAGCTACCCGGCGTCATGCAGTACGAGTGTAACCATGACGACCAAGTACCCGGCGTCATGCAGTACGAGTGTAACCATGACGACCAGCTACCCGGCGTCATGCAGTACGAGTGTAACCATGACAACCAGCTACCCGGCGTCATGCAGTACGAGTGTAACCATGACGACCAGCTACCCGGCGTCATGCAGTACGAGTGTAACCATGACAACCAAGTACCCGGCGTCATGCAGTACGAGTGTAACCATGACAACCAGCTACCCGGCGTCATGCAGTACGAGTGTAACCATGACAACCAGCTACCCGGCGTCATGCAGTACGAGTGTAACCATGACAACCAGCTACCCGGCGTCATGCAGTACGAGTGTAACCATGACAACCAGCTACCCGGCGTCATGCAGTACGAGTGTAACCATGACAACCAGCTACCCGGCGTCATGCAGTACGAGTGTAACCATGACAACCAGCTACCCGGCGTCATGCAGTACGAGTGTATCCATGACAACCAGCTACCCGGCGTCATGCAGTACGAGTGTATCCATGACAACCAGCTACCCGGCGTCATGCAGTACGAGTGTAACCATGACAACCAGCTACCCGGCGTCATGCAGTACGAGTGTAACCATGACAACCAGCTACCCGGCGTCATGCAGTACGAGTGTAACCATGACAACCAGCTACCCGGCGTCATGCAGTACGAGTGTAACCATGACAACCAGCTACCCGGCGTCATGCAGTACGAGTGTAACCATGACGACCAAGTACCCGGCGTCATGCAGTACGAGTGTAACCATGACAACCAGCTACCCGGCGTCATGCAGTACGAGTGTAACCATGACAACCAGCTACCCGGCGTCATGCAGTACGAGTGTAACCATGACAACCAGCTACCCGGCGTCATGCAGTACGAGTGTAACCATGACAACCAGCTACCCGGCGTCATGCAGTACGAGTGTAACCATGACAACCAGCTACCCGGCGTCATGCAGTACGAGTGTAACCATGACAACCAGCTACCCGGCGTCATGCAGTACGAGTGTAACCATGACAACCAGCTACCCGGCGTCATGCAGTACGAGTGTAACCATGACGACCAGCTACCCGGCGTCATGCAGTACGAGTGTAACCATGACAACCAGCTACCCGGCGTCATGCAGTACGAGTGTAACCATGACAACCAGCTACCCGGCGTCATGCAGTACGAGTGTAACCATGACGACCAAGTACCCGGCGTCATGCAGTACGAGTGTAACCATGACAACCAGCTACCCGGCGTCATGCAGTACGAGTGTAACCATGACAACCAGCTACCCGGCGTCATGCAGTACGAGTGTAACCATGACAACCAGCTACCCGGCGTCATGCAGTACGAGTGTAACCATGACAACCAGCTACCCGGCGTCATGCAGTACGAGTGTAACCATGACAACCAGCTACCCGGCGTCATGCAGTACGAGTGTAACCATGACAACCAGCTACCCGGCGTCATGCAGTACGAGTGTAACCATGACAACCAGCTACCCGGCGTCATGCAGTACGAGTGTCACCATGACAACCAGCTACCCTGCCTCATGCAGTACGAGTGTAACCATGACAACCAGCTACCCGGCGTCATGCAGTACGAGTGTAACCATGACAACCAGCTACCCGGCGTCATGCAGTACGAGTGTAACCATGACAACCAGCTACCCGGCGTCATGCAGTACGAGTGTAACCATGACAACCAGCTACCCGGCGTCATGCAGTACGAGTGTAACCATGACAACCAGCTACCCGGCGTCATGCAGTACGAGTGTAACCATGACAACCAGCTTCCATGCCTCATGCAGTACGAGTGTAACCATGACAACCAGCTACCCGGCGTCATGCAGTACGAGTGTAACCATGACAACCAGCTACCCGGCGTCATGCAGTACGAGTGTAACCATGACAACCAGCTACCCGGCGTCATGCAGTACGAGTGTAACCATGACAACCAGCTACCCGGCGTCATGCAGTACGAGTGTAACCATGACGACCAGCTACCCGGCGTCATGCAGTACGAGTGTAACCATGACAACCAGCTACCCGGCGTCATGCAGTACGAGTGTAACCATGACAACCAGCTACCCGGCGTCATGCAGTACGAGTGTAACCATGACAACCAGCTACCCGGCGTCATGCAGTACGAGTGTAACCATGATGACCAGCTACCCGGCGTCATGCAGTACGAGTGTAACCATGACAACCAGCTACCCGGCGTCATGCAGTACGAGTGTAACCATGACAACCAGCTACCCGGCGTCATGCAGTACGAGTGTAACCATGACAACCAGATACCCGGCGTCATGCAGTACGAGTGTAACCATGACAACCAGCTACCCGGCGTCATGCAGTACGAGTGTAACCATGACAACCAGCTACCCGGCGTCATGCAGTACGAGTGTAACCATGACAACCAGCTACCCGGCGTCATGCAGTACGAGTGTAACCATGACAACCAGATACCCGGCGTCATGCAGTACGAGTGTAACCATGACAACCAGCTACCCGGCGTCATGCAGTACGAGTGTAACCATGACAACCAGCTACCCGGCGTCATGCAGTACGAGTGTAACCATGACAACCAGCTACCCGGCGTCATGCAGTACGAGTGTAACCATGACAACCAGCTACCCGGCGTCATGCAGTACGAGTGTAACCATGACGACCAAGTACCCGGCGTCATGCAGTACGAGTGTAACCATGACAACCACCTACCCGGCGTCATGCAGTACGAGTGTCACCATGACAACCAAGTACCCGGCGTCATGCAGTACGAGTGTAACCATGACGACCAAGTACCCGGCGTCATGCAGTACGAGTGTAACCATGACAACCAGCCACCCGGCGTCATGCAGTACGAGTGTAACCATGACAACCAAGTACCCGGCGTCATGCAGTACGAGTGTAACCATGACAACCAAGTACCCGGCGTCATGCAGTACGAGTGTAACCATGACAACCAGCTACCCGGCGTCATGCAGTACGAGTGTAACCATGACAACCAGCTACCCGGCGTCATGCAGTACGAGTGTAACCATGACAACCAGCTACCCGGCGTCATGCAGTACGAGTGTAACCATGACAACCAGCTACCATGCCTCATGCAGTACGAGTGTAACCATGACGACCAGCTACCCGGCGTCATGCAGTACGAGTGTAACCATGACAACCAGCTACCCGGCGTCATGCAGTACGAGTGTAACCATGACAACCAGCTACCCGGCGTCATGCAGTACGAGTGTAACCATGACAACCAGCTACCCGGCGTCATGCAGTACGAGTGTAACCATGACAACCAGCTACCCGGCGTCATGCAGTACGAGTGTAACCATGACAACCAGCTACCCGGCGTCATGCAGTACGAGTGTAACCATGACAACCAGCTACCCGGCGTCATGCAGTACGAGTGTAACCATGACAACCAGCTACCCGGCGTCATGCAGTACGATTGTAGCCATGACAACCAGCTACCCGGCGTCATGCAGTACGAGTGTAACCATGACAACCAGCTACCCGGCGTCATGCAGTACGAGTGTAACCATGACAACCAGCTACCCGGCGTCATGCAGTACGAGTGTAACCATGACAACCAGCTACCCGGCGTCATGCAGTACGAGTGTAACCATGACAACCAGCTACCCGGCGTCATGCAGTACGAGTGTAACCATGACAACCAGCTACCCGGCGTCATGCAGTACGAGTGTAACCATGACAACCAGCTACCCGGCGTCATGCAGTACGAGTGTAACCATGACAACCAGCTACCCGGCGTCATGCAGTACGAGTGTAACCATGACAACCAGCTACCCGGCGTCATGCAGTACGAGTGTAACCATGACAACCAGCTACCCGGCGTCATGCAGTACGAGTGTAACCATGACAACCAGCTACCCGGCGTCATGCAGTACGAGTGTAACCATGACAACCAGCTACCCGGCGTCATGCAGTACGAGTGTAACCATGACAACCAGCTACCCGGCGTCATGCAGTACGAGTGTAACCATGACAACCAGCTACCCGGCGTCATGCAGTACGAGTGTAACCATGACAACCAGCTACCCGGCGTCATGCAGTACGAGTGTAACCATGACAACCAGCTACCCGGCGTCATGCAGTACGAGTGTAACCATGACAACCAGCTACCCGGCGTCATGCAGTACGAGTGTATCCATGACAACCAGCTACCCTGCCTCATGCAGTACGAGTGTAACCATGACAACCAAGTACCCGGCGTCATGCAGTACGAGTGTAACCATGACAACCAGCTACCCGGCGTCATGCAGTACGAGTGTAACCATGACAACCAGCTACCCGGCGTCATGCAGTACGAGTGTAACCATGACAACCAGCTACCCGGCGTCATGCAGTACGAGTGTAACCATGACAACCAGCTACCCGGCGTCATGCAGTACGAGTGTAACCATGACAACCAGCTACCCGGCGTCATGCAGTACGAGTGTAACCATGACGACCAGCTACCCGGCGTCATGCAGTACGAGTGTAACCATGACAACCAGCTACCCGGCGTCATGCAGTACGAGTGTAACCATGACAACCAGCTACCCGGCGTCATGCAGTACGAGTGTAACCATGACAACCAGCTACCCGGCGTCATGCAGTACGAGTGTAACCATGACAACCAGCTACCCGGCGTCATGCAGTACGAGTGTAACCATGACAACCAGCTACCCGGCGTCATGCAGTACGAGTGTAACCATGACAACCAGCTACCCGGCGTCATGCAGTACGAGTGTAACCATGACAACCAGCTACCCGGCGTCATGCAGTACGAGTGTATCCATGACAACCAGCTACCCGGCGTCATGCAGTACGAGTGTAACCATGACGACCAAGTACCCGGCGTCATGCAGTACGAGTGTAACCATGACAACCAGCTACCCGGCGTCATGCAGTACGAGTGTAACCATGACAACCAGCTACCCGGCGTCATGCAGTACGAGTGTAACCATGACAACCTGCTACCCGGCGTCATGCAGTACGAGTGTAACCATGACGACCAGCTACCCGGCGTCATGCAGTACGAGTGTAACCATGACGACCAGCTACCCGGCGTCATGCAGTACGAGTGTAACCATGACAACCTGCTACCCGGCGTCATGCAGTACGAGTGTAACCATGACAACCAGCTACCCGGCGTCATGCAGTACGAGTGTAACCATGACAACCTGCTACCCGGCGTCATGCAGTACGAGTGTAACCATGACGACCAGCTACCCGGCGTCATGCAGTACGAGTGTAACCATGACGACCAGCTACCCGGCGTCATGCAGTACGAGTGTAACCATGACAACCAGCTACCCGGCGTCATGCAGTACGAGTGTAACCATGACAACCTGCTACCCGGCGTCATGCAGTACGAGTGTAACCATGACGACCAGCTACCCGGCGTCATGCAGTACGAGTGTAACCATGACAACCAGCTACCCGGCGTCATGCAGTACGAGTGTAACCATGACGACCAAGTACCCGGCGTCATGCAGTACGAGTGTAACCATGACAACCAGCTACCCGGCGTCATGCAGTACGAGTGTAACCATGACAACCAGCTACCCGGCGTCATGCAGTACGAGTGTAACCATGACGACCAGCTAACCGGCGTCATGCAGTACGAGTGTAACCATGACAACCAGCTACCCGGCGTCATGCAGTACGAGTGTAACCATGACAACCAGCTACCCGGCGTCATGCAGTACGAGTGTAACCATGACGACCAGCTACCCGGCGTCATGCAGTACGAGTGTAACCATGACAACCAGCTACCCTGCCTCATGCAGTACGAGTGTAACCATGACGACCAGCTACCCGGCGTCATGCAGTACGAGTGTACCCATGACAACCAGCTACCCGGCGTCATGCAGTACGAGTGTAACCATGACAACCAGCTACCCGGCGTCATGCAGTACGAGTGTAACCATGACAACCAGCTACCCGGCGTCATGCAGTACGAGTGTAACCATGACAACCAGCTACCCGGCGTCATGCAGTACGAGTGTAACCATGACAACCAGCTACCCGGCGTCATGCAGTACGAGTGTAACCATGACAACCAGCTACCCGGCGTCATGCAGTACGAGTGTAACCATGACAACCAGCTACCCGGCGTCATGCAGTACGAGTATAACCATGACAACCAGCTACCAGGCGTCATGCAGTACGAGTGTTACCATGACGACCAGCTACCCGGCGTCATGCAGTACGAGTGTAACCATGACCCAGCTACCCGGCGTCATGCAGTACGAGTGTAACCATGACGACCAAGTACCCGGCGTCATGCAGTACGAGTGTAACCATGACAACCAAGTACCCGGCGTCATGCAGTACGAGTGTAACCATGACAACCAGCTACCCGGCGTCATGCAGTACGAGTGTAACCATGACAACCAGCTACCCGGCGTCATGCAGTACGAGTGTAACCATGACAACCAAGTACCCGGCGTCATGCAGTACGAGTGTAACCATGACGACCAAGTACCCGGCGTCATGCAGTACGAGTGTAACCATGACGACCAAGTACCCGGCGTCATGCAGTACGAGTGTAACCATGACAACCAGCTACCCGGCGTCATGCAGTACGAGTGTAACCATGACAACCAGCTACCCGGCGTCATGCAGTACGAGTGTAACCATGACGACCAGCTACCCGGCGTCATGCAGTACGAGTGTAACCATGACAACCAGCTACCCGGCGTCATGCAGTACGAGTGTAACCATGACGACCAAGTACCCGGCGTCATGCAGTACGAGTGTAACCATGACAACCAGCTACCCGGCGTCATGCAGTACGAGTGTAACCATGACAACCAGCTACCCGGCGTCATGCAGTACGAGTGTAACCATGACGACCAGCTACCCGGCGTCATGCAGTACGAGTGTAACCATGACGACCAGCTACCCGGCGTCATGCAGTACGAGTGTAACCATGACAACCAGCTACCCGGCGTCATGCAGTACGAGTGTAACCATGACGACCAGCTACCCGGCGTCATGCAGTACGAGTGTAACCATGACAACCAGCTACCCGGCGTCATGCAGTACGAGTGTAACCATGACGACCAAGTACCCGGCGTCATGCAGTACGAGTGTAACCATGACAACCAAGTACCCGGCGTCATGCAGTACGAGTGTAACCATGACAACCAGCTACCCGGCGTCATGCAGTACGAGTGTAACCATGACAACCAGCTACCCGGCGTCATGCAGTACGAGTGTAACCATGACGACCAGCTACCCGGCGTCATGCAGTACGAGTGTAACCATGACAACCAGCTACCCGGCGTCATGCAGTACGAGTGTAACCATGACGACCAAGTACCCGGCGTCATGCAGTACGAGTGTAACCATGACAACCTGCTACCCGGCGTCATGCAGTACGAGTGTAACCATGACGACCAGCTACCCGGCGTCATGCAGTACGAGTGTAACCATGACAACCAGCTACCCGGCGTCATGCAGTACGAGTGTAACCATGACGACCAGCTACCCGGCGTCATGCAGTACGAGTGTAACCATGACAACCAGCTACCCGGCGTCATGCAGTACGAGTGTAACCATGACAACCAGCTACCCGGCGTCATGCAGTACGAGTGTAACCATGACGACCAGCTACCCGGCGTCATGCAGTACGAGTGTAACCATGACAACCAGCTACCCGGCGTCATGCAGTACGAGTGTAACCATGACGACCAAGTACCCGGCGTCATGCAGTACGAGTGTAACCATGACAACCAGCTACCCGGCGTCATGCAGTACGAGTGTAACCATGACAACCAGCTACCCGGCGTCATGCAGTACGAGTGTAACCATGACAACCAGCTACCCGGCGTCATGCAGTACGAGTGTAACCATGACAACCAGCTACCCGGCGTCATGCAGTACGAGTGTAACCATGACAACCAGCTACCCGGCGTCATGCAGTACGAGTGTAACCATGACGACCAGCTACCCGGCGTCATGCAGTACGAGTGTAACCATGACAACCAGCTACCCGGCGTCATGCAGTACGAGTGTAACCATGACAACCAGCTACCCGGCGTCATGCAGTACGAGTGTAACCATGACAACCAGCTACCCGGCGTCATGCAGTACGAGTGTAACCATGACAACCAGCTACCCGGCGTCATGCAGTACGAGTGTAACCATGACAACCAGCTACCCGGCGTCATGCAGTACGAGTGTAACCATGACAACCAGCTACCCGGCGTCATGCAGTACGAGTGTAACCATGACAACCAGCTACCCGGCGTCATGCAGTACGAGTGTAACCATGACGACCAGCTACCCGGCGTCATGCAGTACGAGTGTAACCATGACAACCAAGTACCCGGCGTCATGCAGTACGAGTGTAACCATGACAACCAGCTACCCGGCGTCATGCAGTACGAGTGTAACCATGACAACCAGCTACCCGGCGTCATGCAGTACGAGTGTAACCATGACAACCAGCTACCCGGCGTCATGCAGTACGAGTGTAACCATGACGACCAGCTACCCGGCGTCATGCAGTACGAGTGTAACCATGACAACCAAGTACCCGGCGTCATGCAGTACGAGTGTAACCATGACGACCAAGTACCCGGCGTCATGCAGTACGAGTGTAACCATGACAACCAGCTACCCGGCGTCATGCAGTACGAGTGTAACCATGACAACCAGCTACCCGGCGTCATGCAGTACGAGTGTAACCATGACGACCAAGTACCCGGCGTCATGCAGTACGAGTGTAACCATGACAACCAGCTACCCGGCGTCATGCAGTACGAGTGTAACCATGACAACCTGCTACCCGGCGTCATGCAGTACGAGTGTAACCATGACAACCAGCTACCCGGCGTCATGCAGTACGAGTGTAACCATGACGACCAGCTACCCGGCGTCATGCAGTACGAGTGTAACCATGACGACCAGCTACCCGGCGTCATGCAGTACGAGTGTAACCATGACAACCAGCTACCCGGCGTCATGCAGTACGAGTGTAACCATGACAACCAAGTACCCGGCGTCATGCAGTACGAGTGTAACCATGACAACCAAGTACCCGGCGTCATGCAGTACGAGTGTAACCATGACAACCAGCTACCCGGCGTCATGCAGTACGAGTGTAACCATGACAACCAGCTACCCGGCGTCATGCAGTACGAGTGTAACCATGACGACCAGCTACCCGGCGTCATGCAGTACGAGTGTAACCATGACAACCAGCTACCCGGCGTCATGCAGTACGAGTGTAACCATGACAACCAGCTACCCGGCGTCATGCAGTACGAGTGTAACCATGACAACCAGCTACCCGGCGTCATGCAGTACGAGTGTAACCATGACAACCAGCTACCCGGCGTCATGCAGTACGAGTGTAACCATGACAACCAGCTACCCGGCGTCATGCAGTACGAGTGTAACCATGACAACCAGCTACCCGGCGTCATGCAGTACGAGTGTAACCATGACAACCAGCTACCCGGCGTCATGCAGTACGAGTGTAACCATGACAACCAGCTACCCGGCGTCATGCAGTACGAGTGTAACCATGACGACCAGCTACCCGGCGTCATGCAGTACGAGTGTAACCATGACAACCAGCTACCCGGCGTCATGCAGTACGAGTGTAACCATGACAACCAGCTACCCGGCGTCATGCAGTACGAGTGTAACCATGACAACCAGCTACCCGGCGTCATGCAGTACGAGTGTAACCATGACAACCAGCTACCCGGCGTCATGCAGTACGAGTGTAACCATGACAACCAGCTACCCGGCGTCATGCAGTACGAGTGTAACCATGACAACCAGCTACCCGGCGTCATGCAGTACGAGTGTAACCATGACAACCAGCTACCCGGCGTCATGCAGTACGAGTGTAACCATGACAACCAGCTACCCGGCGTCATGCAGTACGAGTGTAACCATGACAACCAAGTACCCGGCGTCATGCAGTACGAGTGTAACCATGACAACCAGCTACCCGGCGTCATGCAGTACGAGTGTAACCATGACAACCAGCTACCCGGCGTCATGCAGTACGAGTGTAACCATGACAACCAAGTACCCGGCGTCATGCAGTACGAGTGTAACCATGACGACCAAGTACCCGGCGTCATGCAGTACGAGTGTAACCATGACAACCAGCTACCCGGCGTCATGCAGTACGAGTGTAACCATGACAACCAGCTACCCGGCGTCATGCAGTACGAGTGTAACCATGACAACCAAGTACCCGGCGTCATGCAGTACGAGTGTAACCATGACAACCAGCTACCCGGCGTCATGCAGTACGAGTGTAACCATGACAACCAGCTACCCGGCGTCATGCAGTACGAGTGTAACCATGACAACCAAGTACCCGGCGTCATGCAGTACGAGTGTAACCATGACGACCAAGTACCCGGCGTCATGCAGTACGAGTGTAACCATGACAACCAGCTACCCGGCGTCATGCAGTACGAGTGTAACCATGACAACCAGCTACCCGGCGTCATGCAGTACGAGTGTAACCATGACAACCAGCTACCCGGCGTCATGCAGTACGAGTGTAACCATGACAACCAGCTACCCGGCGTCATGCAGTACGAGTGTAACCATGACAACCAAGTACCCGGCGTCATGCAGTACGAGTGTGACCATGACAACCAGCTACCCGGCGTCATGCAGTACGAGTGTAACCATGACAACCAGCTACCCGGCGTCATGCAGTACGAGTGTAACCATGACAACCAGCTACCCGGCGTCATGCAGTACGAGTGTAACCATGACAACCAGCTACCCGGCGTCATGCAGTACGAGTGTAACCATGACAACCAGCTACCCGGCGTCATGCAGTACGAGTGTAACCATGACAACCAGCTACCCGGCGTCATGCAGTACGAGTGTAACCATGACAACCAAGTACCCGGCGTCATGCAGTACGAGTGTAACCATGACAACCAGCTACCCGGCGTCATGCAGTACGAGTGTAACCATGACAACCAGCTACCCGGCGTCATGCAGTACGAGTGTAACCATGACAACCAGCTACCCGGCGTCATGCAGTACGAGTGTAACCATGACAACCAAGTACCCGGCGTCATGCAGTACGAGTGTAACCATGACAACCAGCTACCCGGCGTCATGCAGTACGAGTGTAACCATGACAACCAGCTACCCGGCGTCATGCAGTACGAGTGTAACCATGACAACCAGCTACCCGGCGTCATGCAGTACGAGTGTAACCATGACAACCAGCTACCCGGCGTCATGCAGTAAGAGTGTAACCATGACAACCAGCTACCCGGCGTCATGCAGTACGAGTGTAACCATGACAACCAGCTACCCGGCGTCATGCAGTACGAGTGTAACCATGACAACCAGCTACCCGGCGTCATGCAGTACGAGTGTAACCATGACAACCAGCTACCCGGCGTCATGCAGTACGAGTGTAACCATGACAACCAGCTACCCGGCGTCATGCAGTACGAGTGTAACCATGACAACCAAGTACCCGGCGTCATGCAGTACGAGTGTGACCATGACAACCAGCTACCCGGCGTCATGCAGTACGAGTGTAACCATGACGACCAGCTACCCGGCGTCATGCAGTACGAGTGTAACCATGACAACCAGCTACCCGGCGTCATGCAGTACGAGTGTAGCCATGACAACCAGCTACCCGGCGTCATGCAGTACGAGTGTAACCATGACGACCAAGTACCCGGCGTCATGCAGTACGAGTGTAACCATGACGACCAGCTACCCGGCGTCATGCAGTACGAGTGTAACCATGACAACCAGCTACCCGGCGTCATGCAGTACGAGTGTAACCATGACGACCAGCTACCCGGCGTCATGCAGTACGAGTGTAACCATGACAACCAGCTACCATGCCTCATGCAGTACGAGTGTAACCATGACGACCAGCTACCCGGCGTCATGCAGTACGAGTGTAACCATGACAACCAGCTACCCGGCGTCATGCAGTACGAGTGTAACCATGACAACCAGCTACCCGGCGTCATGCAGTACGAGTGTATCCATGACAACCAGCTACCCGGCGTCATGCAGTACGAGTGTAACCATGACGACCAGCTACCCGGCGTCATGCAGTACGAGTGTAACCATGACGACCAGCTACCATGCCTCATGCAGTACGAGTGTATCCATGACAACCAGCTACCCGGCGTCATGCAGTACGAGTGTAACCATGACGACCAGCTACCCGGCGTCATGCAGTACGAGTGTAACTATGACAACCAGCTACCCGGCGTCATGCAGTACGAGTGTAACCATGACAACCAGCTACCCGGCGTCATGCAGTACGAGTGTAACCATGACGACCAGCTACCCGGCGTCATGCAGTACGAGTGTAACCATGACAACCAGCTACCCGGCGTCATGCAGTACGAGTGTAACCATGACAACCAGCTACCCGGCGTCATGCAGTACGAGTGTATCCATGACAACCAGCTACCCGGCGTCATGCAGTACGAGTGTAACCATGACGACCAGCTACCCGGCGTCATGCAGTACGAGTGTAACTATGACAACCAGCTACCCGGCGTCATGCAGTACGAGTGTAACCATGACAACCAGCTACCCGGCGTCATGCAGTACGAGTGTAACCATGACAACCAGCTACCCTGCGTCATGCAGTACGAGTGTAACCATGACGACCAGCTACCCGGCGTCATGCAGTACGAGTGTAACCATGACAACCAGCTACCCGGCGTCATGCAGTACGAGTGTAACCATGACAACCAGCTACCCGGCGTCATGCAGTACGAGTGTAACCATGACAACCAGCTACCCGGCGTCATGCAGTACGAGTGTAACCATGACAACCAGCTACCCGGCGTCATGCAGTACGAGTGTAACCATGACAACCAGCTACCCGGCGTCATGCAGTACGAGTGTAACCATGACAACCAGCTACCCGGCGTCATGCAGTACGAGTGTAACCATGACAACCAGCTACCCGGCATCATGCAGTACGAGTGTAACCATGACAACCAGCTACCCGGCGTCATGCAGTACGAGTGTAACCATGACAACCAGCTTCCATGCCTCATGCAGTACGAGTGTAACCATGACAACCAGCTACCCGGCGTCATGCAGTACGAGTGTAACCATGACAACCAGCTACCCGGCGTCATGCAGTACGAGTGTAACCATGACAACCAGCTACCCGGCGTCATGCAGTACGAGTGTAACCATGACAACCAGCTACCCGGCGTCATGCAGTACGAGTGTAACCATGACAACCAAGTACCCGGCGTCATGCAGTACGAGTGTAACCATGACAACCAGCTACCCGGCGTCATGCAGTACGAGTGTAACCATGACAACCAGCTACCCGGCGTCATGCAGTACGAGTGTAACCATGACAACCAAGTACCCGGCGTCATGCAGTACGAGTGTAACCATGACGACCAAGTACCCGGCGTCATGCAGTACGAGTGTAACCATGACAACCAGCTACCCGGCGTCATGCAGTACGAGTGTAACCATGACAACCAGCTACCCGGCGTCATGCAGTACGAGTGTAACCATGACAACCAAGTACCCGGCGTCATGCAGTACGAGTGTAACCATGACAACCAGCTACCCGGCGTCATGCAGTACGAGTGTAACCATGACAACCAGCTACCCGGCGTCATGCAGTACGAGTGTAACCATGACAACCAAGTACCCGGCGTCATGCAGTACGAGTGTAACCATGACGACCAAGTACCCGGCGTCATGCAGTACGAGTGTAACCATGACAACCAGCTACCCGGCGTCATGCAGTACGAGTGTAACCATGACAACCAGCTACCCGGCGTCATGCAGTACGAGTGTAACCATGACAACCAGCTACCCGGCGTCATGCAGTACGAGTGTAACCATGACAACCAGCTACCCGGCGTCATGCAGTACGAGTGTAACCATGACAACCAAGTACCCGGCGTCATGCAGTACGAGTGTAACCATGACAACCAGCTACCCGGCGTCATGCAGTACGAGTGTAACCATGACAACCAGCTACCCGGCGTCATGCAGTACGAGTGTAACCATGACAACCAGCTACCCGGCGTCATGCAGTACGAGTGTAACCATGACAACCAGCTACCCGGCGTCATGCAGTAAGAGTGTAACCATGACAACCAGCTACCCGGCGTCATGCAGTACGAGTGTAACCATGACAACCAGCTACCCGGCGTCATGCAGTACGAGTGTAACCATGACAACCAGCTACCCGGCGTCATGCAGTACGAGTGTAACCATGACAACCAGCTACCCGGCGTCATGCAGTACGAGTGTAACCATGACAACCAGCTACCCGGCGTCATGCAGTACGAGTGTAACCATGACAACCAAGTACCCGGCGTCATGCAGTACGAGTGTGACCATGACAACCAGCTACCCGGCGTCATGCAGTACGAGTGTAACCATGACGACCAGCTACCCGGCGTCATGCAGTACGAGTGTAACCATGACAACCAGCTACCCGGCGTCATGCAGTACGAGTGTAGCCATGACAACCAGCTACCCGGCGTCATGCAGTACGAGTGTAACCATGACGACCAAGTACCCGGCGTCATGCAGTACGAGTGTAACCATGACGACCAGCTACCCGGCGTCATGCAGTACGAGTGTAACCATGACAACCAGCTACCCGGCGTCATGCAGTACGAGTGTAACCATGACGACCAGCTACCCGGCGTCATGCAGTACGAGTGTAACCATGACAACCAGCTACCATGCCTCATGCAGTACGAGTGTAACCATGACGACCAGCTACCCGGCGTCATGCAGTACGAGTGTAACCATGACAACCAGCTACCCGGCGTCATGCAGTACGAGTGTAACCATGACAACCAGCTACCCGGCGTCATGCAGTACGAGTGTATCCATGACAACCAGCTACCCGGCGTCATGCAGTACGAGTGTAACCATGACGACCAGCTACCCGGCGTCATGCAGTACGAGTGTAACCATGACGACCAGCTACCATGCCTCATGCAGTACGAGTGTATCCATGACAACCAGCTACCCGGCGTCATGCAGTACGAGTGTAACCATGACGACCAGCTACCCGGCGTCATGCAGTACGAGTGTAACCATGACAACCAGCTACCCGGCGTCATGCAGTACGAGTGTAACCATGACAACCAGCTACCCGGCGTCATGCAGTACGAGTGTAACCATGACGACCAGCTACCCGGCGTCATGCAGTACGAGTGTAACCATGACAACCAGCTACCCGGCGTCATGCAGTACGAGTGTAACCATGACAACCAGCTACCCGGCGTCATGCAGTACGAGTGTAACCATGACGACCAGCTACCCGGCGTCATGCAGTACGAGTGTAACCATGACAACCAGCTACCCGGCGTCATGCAGTACGAGTGTAACCATGACAACCAGCTACCCGGCGTCATGCAGTACGAGTGTAACCATGACGACCAGCTACCCGGCGTCATGCAGTACGAGTGTAACCATGACAACCAGCTACCCGGCGTCATGCAGTACGAGTGTAACCATGACAACCAGCTACCCGGCGTCATGCAGTACGAGTGTATCCATGACAACCAGCTACCCGGCGTCATGCAGTACGAGTGTAACCATGACGACCAGCTACCCGGCGTCATGCAGTACGAGTGTAACTATGACAACCAGCTACCCGGCGTCATGCAGTACGAGTGTAACCATGACAACCAGCTACCCGGCGTCATGCAGTACGAGTGTAACCATGACAACCAGCTACCCGGCGTCATGCAGTACGAGTGTAACCATGACGACCAGCTACCCGGCGTCATGCAGTACGAGTGTAACCATGACAACCAGCTACCCGGCGTCATGCAGTACGAGTGTAACCATGACAACCAGCTACCCGGCGTCATGCAGTACGAGTGTAACCATGACAACCAGCTACCCGGCGTCATGCAGTACGAGTGTAACCATGACAACCAGCTACCCGGCGTCATGCAGTACGAGTGTAACCATGACAACCAGCTACCCGGCGTCATGCAGTACGAGTGTAACCATGACAACCAGCTACCCGGCGTCATGCAGTACGAGTGTAACCATGACAACCAGCTACCCGGCATCATGCAGTACGAGTGTAACCATGACAACCAGCTACCCGGCGTCATGCAGTACGAGTGTAACCATGACAACCAGCTTCCATGCC
This sequence comes from Brachyptera risi, assembly GCA_964007535.1. Taxonomy (NCBI): domain Eukaryota; kingdom Metazoa; phylum Arthropoda; class Insecta; order Plecoptera; family Taeniopterygidae; genus Brachyptera; species Brachyptera risi. Next base: position 1,323,768 of record OZ023331.1, read on the forward strand.
TCATGCAGTACGAGTGTAACCATGACAACCAGCTACCCGGCGTCATGCAGTACGAGTGTAACCATGACAACCAGCTACCCGGCGTCATGCAGTACGAGTGTAACCATGACGACCAGCTACCCGGCGTCATGCAGTACGAGTGTAACCATGACAACCAGCTACCCGGCGTCATGCAGTACGAGTGTAACCATGACAACCAGCTACCCGGCGTCATGCAGTACGAGTGTAACCATGACAACCAGCTACCCGGCGTCATGCAGTACGAGTGTAACCATGACAACCAGCTACCCGGCGTCATGCAGTACGAGTGTAACCATGACAACCAAGTACCCGGCGTCATGCAGTACGAGTGTAACCATGACAACCAGCTACCCGGCGTCATGCAGTACGAGTGTACCCATGACAACCAGCTACCCGGCGTCATGCAGTACGAGTGTAACCATGACAACCAGCTACCCGGCGTCATGCAGTACGAGTGTAACCATGACGACCAGCTACCCGGCGTCATGCAGTACGAGTGTAACCATGACAACCAGCTACCCGGCGTCATGCAGTACGAGTGTAACCATGACAACCAGCTACCCGGCGTCATGCAGTACGAGTGTAACCATGACAACCAGCTACCCGGCGTCATGCAGTACGAGTGTAACCATGACAACCAGCTACCCGGCGTCATGCAGTACGAGTGTAACCATGACAACCAAGTACCCGGCGTCATGCAGTACGAGTGTAACCATGACAACCAGCTACCCGGCGTCATGCAGTACGAGTGTAACCATGACAACCAGCTACCCGGCGTCATGCAGTACGAGTGTAACCATGACAACCAGCTACCCTGCCTCATGCAGTACGAGTGTAACCATGACAACCAGCTACCCGGCGTCATGCAGTACGAGTGTAACCATGACAACCAGCTACCCTGCCTCATGCAGTACGAGTGTAACCATGACAACCAGCTACCCGGCGTCATGCAGTACGAGTGTAACCATGACGACCAGCTACCCAGCGTCATGCAGTACGAGTGTAACCATGACAACCAGCTACCCGGCGTCATGCAGTACGAGTGTAACCATGACAACCAGCTACCCGGCGTCATGCAGTACGAGTGTAACCATGACAACCAGCTACCCGGCGTCATGCAGTACGAGTGTAACCATGACAACCAGCTACCCTGCCTCATGCAGTACGAGTGTAACCATGACGACCTGCTACCCGGCGTCATGCAGTACGAGTGTAACCATGACAACCAGCTACCTTGCTTCATGCAGTACGAGTGTAACCATGACAACCAGCTACCCGGCGTCATGCAGTACGAGTGTAACCATGACAACCAGCTACCTTGCTTCATGCAGTACGAGTGTAACCATGACAACCAGCTACCCGGCGTCATGCAGTACGAGTGTAACCATGACAACCAGCTACCCGGCGTCATGCAGTACGAGTGTAACCATGACGACCAGCTACCCGGCGTCATGCAGTACGAGTGTAACCATGACAACCAGCTACCCGGCGTCATGCAGTACGAGTGTAACCATGACAACCAGCTACCCGGCGTCATGCAGTACGAGTGTAACCATGACAACCAGCTACCCGGCGTCATGCAGTACGAGTGTAACCATGACAACCAGCTACCCGGCGTCATGCAGTACGAGTGTAACCATGACAACCAGCTACCCGGCGTCATGCAGTACGAGTGTAACCATGACAACCAGCTACCCGGCGTCATGCAGTACGAGTGTAACCATGACAACCAGCTACCCGGCGTCATGCAGTACGAGTGTAACCATGACAACCAGCTACCCGGCGTCATGCAGTACGAGTGTAACCATGACAACCAGCTACCCGGCGTCATGCAGTACGAGTGTAACCATGACAACCAGCTACCCGGCGTCATGCAGTACGAGTGTAACCATGACAACCAGCTACCCTGCCTCATGCAGTACGAGTGTAACCATGACGACCTGCTACCCGGCGTCATGCAGTACGAGTGTATCCATGACAACCAGCTACCCGGCGTCATGCAGTACGAGTGTAACCATGACAACCAGCTACCCGGCGTCATGCAGTACGAGTGTAACCATGACAACCAGCTACCCGGCGTCATGCAGTACGAGTGTAACCATGACAACCAGCTACCCGGCGTCATGCAGTACGAGTGTAACCATGACGACCAGCTACCCGGCGTCATGCAGTACGAGTGTAACCATGACGACCAGCTACCCGGCGTCATGCAGTACGAGTGTATCCATGACAACCAGCTACCCGGCGTCATGCAGTACGAGTGTAACCATGACAACCAGCTACCCGGCGTCATGCAGTACGAGTGTAACCATGACAACCAGCTACCCGGCGTCATGCAGTACGAGTGTAACCATGACGACCAGCTACCCGGCGTCATGCAGTACGAGTGTAACCATGACGACCAGCTACCCGGCGTCATGCAGTACGAGTGTAACCATGACAACCAGCTACCCGGCGTCATGCAGTACGAGTGTAACCATGACAACCAGCTACCCGGCGTCATGCAGTACGAGTGTAACCATGACAACCAGCTACCCGGCGTCATGCAGTACGAGTGTAACCATGACAACCAAGTACCCGGCGTCATGCAGTACGAGTGTACCCATGACAACCAGCTACCCGGCGTCATGCAGTACGAGTGTAACCATGACGACCAGCTACCATGCCTCATGCAGTACGAGTGTAACCATGACGACCAGCTACCCGGCGTCATGCAGTACGAGTGTAACCATGACAACCAGCTACCCGGCGTCATGCAGTACGAGTGTAACCATGACGACCAAGTACCCGGCGTCATGCAGTACGAGTGTATCCATGACAACCAGCTACCCGGCGTCATGCAGTACGAGTGTAACCATGACAACCAGCTACCCGGCGTCATGCAGTACAGGTGTAACCATGACGACCAGCTACCCGGCGTCATGCAGTACGAGTGTAACCATGACAACCAGCTACCCGGCGTCATGCAGTACGAGTGTAACCATGACAACCAGCTACCCGGCGTCATGCAGTACGAGTGTAACCATGACAACCAGCTACCCGGCGTCACGCAGTACGAGTGTAACCATGACGACCAAGTACCCGGCGTCATGCAGTACGAGTGTAACCATGACGACCAGCTACCCGGCGTCATGCAGTACGAGTGTAACCATGACAACCAGCTACCCGGCGTCATGCAGTACGATTGTAGCCATGACAACCAGCTACCCGGCGTCATGCAGTACGAGTGTAACCATGACGACCAGCTACCCGGCGTCATGCAGTACGAGTGTAACCATGACGACCAGCTACCCGGCGTCATGCAGTACGAGTGTAACCATGACAACCAGCTACCCGGCGTCATGCAGTACGAGTGTAACCATGACAACCAGCTACCCGGCGTCATGCAGTACGAGTGTAACCATGACAACCAGCTACCCGGCGTCATGCAGTACGAGTGTAACCATGACGACCAGCTACCCGGCGTCATGCAGTACGAGTGTAACCATGACGACCAGCTACCCGGCATCATGCAGTACGAGTGTAACCATGACAACCAGCTACCCGGCGTCATGCAGTACGAGTGTAACCATGACAACCAGCTACCCGGCGTCATGCAGTACGAGTGTAACCATGACGACCAGCTACCCGGCGTCATGCAGTACGAGTGTAACCATGACGACCAGCTACCCGGCATCATGCAGTACGAGTGTAACCATGACAACCAGCTACCCGGCGTCATGCAGTACGAGTGTAACCATGACAACCAGCTACCCGGCGTCATGCAGTACGAGTGTAACCATGACGACCAGCTACCCGGCGTCATGCAGTACGAGTGTAACCATGACGACCAGCTACCCGGCATCATGCAGTACGAGTGTAACCATGACAACCAGCTACCCGGCGTCATGCAGTACGAGTGTAACCATGACAACCAGCTACCCGGCGTCATGCAGTACGAGTGTAACCATGACGACCAGCTACCCGGCGTCATGCAGTACGAGTGTAACCATGACAACCAGCTACCCGGCGTCATGCAGTACGAGTGTAACCATGACGACCAGCTACCCGGCGTCATGCAGTACGAGTGTAACCATGACAACCAGCTACCCGGCGTCATGCAGTACGAGTGTAACCATGACAACCAGCTACCCGGCGTCATGCAGTACGAGTGTAACCATGACGACCAGCTACCCGGCGTCATGCAGTACGAGTGTATCCATGACAACCAGCTACCCGGCGTCATGCAGTACGAGTGTAACCATGACAACCAGCTACCCTGCCTCATGCAGTACGAGTGTAACCATGACAACCAGCTACCCTGCCTCATGCAGTACGAGTGTAACCATGACAACCAGCTACCCGGCGTCATGCAGTACGAGTGTAACCATGACAACCAGCTACCCGGCGTCATGCAGTACGAGTGTATCCATGACAACCAGCTACCCGGCGTCATGCAGTACGAGTGTAACCATGACGACCAGCTACCCGGCGTCATGCAGTACGAGTGTATCCATGACAACCAGCTACCCGGCGTCATGCAGTACGAGTGTAACCATGACAACCAGCTACCCTGCCTCATGCAGTACGAGTGTAACCATGACAACCAGCTACCCTGCCTCATGCAGTACGAGTGTAACCATGACAACCAGCTACCCTGCCTCATGCAGTACGAGTGTAACCATGACAACCAGCTACCCGGCGTCATGCAGTACGAGTGTAACCATGACAACCAGCTACCCGGCGTCATGCAGTACGAGTGTAACCATGACGACCAGCTACCCGGCGTCATGCAGTACGAGTGTATCCATGACAACCAGCTACCCGGCGTCATGCAGTACGAGTGTAACCATGACAACCAGCTACCCTGCCTCATGCAGTACGAGTGTAACCATGACAACCAGCTACCCGGCGTCATGCAGTACGAGTGTTACCATGACAACCAGCTACCCGGCGTCATGCAGTACGAGTGTAACCATGACAACCAGCTACCCGGCGTCATGCAGTACGAGTGTAACCATGACAACCAGCTACCCGGCGTCATGCAGTACGAGTGTAACCATGACAACCAGCTACCCGGCGTCATGCAGTACGAGTGTAACCATGACAACCAAGTACCCGGCGTCATGCAGTACGAGTGTAACCATGACGACCAGCTACCCGGCGTCATGCAGTACGAGTGTAACCATGACAACCAGGAGAGCATCACAGGTGGATCAAGGCGCGGGGCATTCAGGTGGATCACAATGGAGATGTTTTCTTCCCCTGATTCCAGGCTAGACTGGGAATCATCATTTCTGTAGCGGGAATTATGATCAATTTGTTTGACTGGTCTCCCTGAACCTCTGTCTGCCTCTAGTCTCCCTGAACCTGTATCTGACTCTGGTCTTCCTGAACCTCTGTCTGCCTCTGGTCTTCCCTGAACCTCTGTCTGCCTCTGGTCTCCCTGAACCTCTGTCTGCCTCTGGTCTCCCCTGAACCTCTGTCTGCCTCTGGTCTCCCTGAACCTCTGTCTGCCTCTGGTCTCGCCTGAACCTCTGTCTGACTCTGGTCTTCCTGAACCTCTGTCTGCCTCCAGTCTCCCTGAACCTGTATCTGACTCCGGTCTTCCTGAACCTCTGTCTGTCTCTAGTCTCCTTTGAAAATCTGTCTGCCTGAGATCTCTGAACCTCTGTCTGCCTCTGGTCTCCTCTGAAACTCTGTCTGCCTCTGGTCTCCCCTGAACCTCTGTCTGCCTCTGATCTCCTCTGAACCTCTGTCTGCCTCTAGTCTCCTCTTAACCTCTGTATGCCTCTAGTCTCCACTGAACCTCTGTCTGCCTCTAGTCTCCTCTGAACCTCTGTCTGTCTCTAGTCTCCTCTGAGAATCTGTCTGCCTAAGATCTCTGAACCTCTGTCTGCCTCTGGTCTCCTCTGAAACTCTGTCTGCCTCTGGTCTCCCCTGAACCTCTGTCTGCCTCTAGTCTCCTCTTAACCTCTGTCTGCCTCTAGTCTCCTCCGAACCTCTGTATGCCTCTAGTCTCCACTGAACCTCTGTCTGCCTCTAGTCTCCTCTGAACCTCTGTCTGCCTCTAGTCTCCCCGAACCTCTGTCTGCCTCTGGTCTCTCTGAACCTCTGTCTGCCTCTGGTCTCCTCGAACCTCTGTCTGCCCCTTATCTCCCCGAACCTCTCTCTGCCTCTAGTCTCCTCTGAACCTCTGTCGGCCTCTAGTCTCCTCTGAACCTCTCTCTGCCTCTGGTCTCCCTGAACCTCGGTCTGCCTCTGGTCTCCTCTGAACCTCTGTCTGCCTCTGGTCTCCTCTGAACCTTTGTCTGCCTCTGGTCTCCCTGAACCTCTCTCTGCCTCTGGTTCCTCCTGAACCTCTGTCTGACTCTGGTCTTCCTGAACCTCTGTCTGCCTCTGATCTCCTCTGAACCTCTGTCTGCCTCTAGTCTCCTCTGAACCTCCGTATGCCTCTAGTCTCCACTGAACCTCTGTCTGCCTCTAGTCTCCTCTGAAACTCTGTCTGCCTCTAGTCTCCTCTGAACCTCTGTCTGCCTCTAGTCTCCACTGAACCTCTGTCGGCCTCTAGTCTCCTCTGAACCTCTGTCTGCCTCTAGTCTCCTCTGAAACTCTGTCTGACTCTGGTCTTCCTGAACCTCTGTCTGCCTCCAGTCTCCTCTGAACCTCTGTCTGCCTCTAGTCTCCTCTGAACCTCTGTCTGCCTCTGGTCTCCCCTGAACCTCTGTCTGCCTCTAGTCTCCCTGAACCTCTGTCTGCCTCTAGTCTCCTCTGAACCTCTGTCTGCCTCTAGTCTCCTCTGAACCTCTGTCTGCCTCTCGTCTCCCTGAACCTCTGTCTGCCTCTGGTCTCCCCTGAACCTCTGTCTGCCTCTAGTCTCCTCTGAACCTCTGTCTGCCTCTAGTCTCCCTGAACCTCTTTCTGCCTCTAGTCTCCTCTGAACCTCTGTCTGCCTCTAGTCTCCTCTGAACCTCTGTCTGCCTCTAGTCTCCTCTGAACCTCTGTCTGCCTCTAGTCTCCTCTGAACCTCTCTCTACCTCTGGTCTCCCTGAACCTCTGTCTGACTCTGGTCTCTCTGATCCTCTGCCTCTGGTTCCTGCCCACAGAGAACATGGACCTGAACATGCGCGGGATCTACAGCAGCCAGGGTGACTACAACGACTACAACCGGCAGTCTACTGGGGCCATCTCCACGCTGAACGGGGGTCTCGTGGGGCCTAACGGGCTGACCAAGAAGCAGGAGCTGCTGGTGCGGTCCGCCATCAAGTACTGGGTCGAGCGGCACAAGCACGTGGTCAGGTGAGCCCCCCCCCCCCCCCCCGCGTGACGTCAACGGCCAGAGGAGGCTGGCTGCTTGGCCAAAACTGTTTTTTACGAAAATGATGGATTATGTATAAGTTTAAGTTGAACAATGCCACCGGTACCGTAGCCACTCTTATCTACATATAGTTCACGAGGGAATCCGCTGAATCGTGTCAGGCAATCGGGACCTTGGGCTCTGAAATGACCGCAGGAAACCACGTACTGTGGAAAATTAATAACGAAAACGGAAAACGTCCGGTAAATGAGATCCAAGTCCTCGCTATCAATAAACCATCTCGGAGCGAACACACACAGTTTTCCCTGGAGATGAATGAAAGTCGTATAAATCCAACTGTTGGATTATTTCCACATCGATTTCCTGTGTGAATGTGTTTGTTCTCCCGACCTGCCCGGAGCCGTGACGGGCCGGGGGGAACGCCCCACCCGCTGTCATCAATATTCCACCGCCTGGCGGCCGGCACGTGGACCAGCGGCGGGTCGCGTGCATTGGGGGCCCACCAGTTGCTCGCTCTCATACTGACAAGCCACTCACAACTTCTTTCGCCGCCCTCCGTAGCTCAGTGAACCAAGGCGCCGCTTTAGGTATTAAAATCACCGCTAGGTGTGGGTTCGAGTCCCGCTTGTTTGTGAACGTATTCGAACGTCAACACTCTTATGTGATATAATGACACCAGGGATCAGGTGATATGACCGACTCAATGATGTCGATGACAGAAGATCGCGGCAATTAGGTCAATACCGCGAGACATAAGATTGCGGCAATAAGGTCAATACCGCGAGACATAAGATTGCGGCAATAAGGTCAATACCACGAGACATAAGATTGCGGCAATAAGGTCAATACCGCGAGACATAAGATCGCGGCAATTAGGTCAATACCGCGAGACATAATATCGCGGCAATTAGGTCAATACCGCGAGACATAAGATCGCGGACAGAAAGATCATGGCAGCAAGGTCAATACCGCGATAAATAAGATCGCAGCAATAAGCTCAATACCGCGAGACATAAGATCGCGGACAGAGAGATCGCGGCAATTAGGTCAATACCGCGAGACATAAGATCGCGGACAGAAAGATCATGGCAGCAAGGTCAATACCGCGATAAATAAGATCGCAGCAATAAGCTCAATACCGCGAGACATAAGATCGCGGACAGAGAGATCGCGGCAATTAGGTCAATACCGCGAGACATAAGATCGCGGACAGAAAGATCATGGCAGCAAGGTCAATACCGCGATAAATAAGATCGCAGCAATAAGCTCAATACCGCGAGACATAAGATCGCGGCAATAAGGTCAATACCGCGAGACATAAGATTGCGGCAATAAGGTCAATACCGCGAGACATAAGATTGCGGCAATAAGGTCAATACCGCGAGACATAAGATCGCGGCAATTAGGTCAATACCGCGAGACATAAGATCGCGGCAATTAGGTCAATACCGCGAGACATAAGATCGCGGACAGAAAGATCATGGCAGCAAGGTCAATACCGCGATAAATAAGATCGCAGCAATAAGCTCAATACCGCGAGACATAAGATCGCGGACAGAGAGATCGCGGCAATTAGGTCAATACCGCGAGACATAAGATCGCGGCAATTAGGTCAATACCGCGAGACATAAGATCGCGGACAGAGAGATCGCGGCAGTGAGGTCAATACCGCGAGACATAAGATCGCGGACAGAAAGATCGCGGCAGTAAGGTCAATACCGCGAGACATAAGATCGCGGACAGAAAGATCGTGGCAGTGAGGTCAATACCGCGAGACATAAGATCGCGGACAGAGATCTCTCTCTCTCTCTCTCTCTCTCTCTCTCTCTCTCTCTCTCTCTCACTCTCTCTCTTTCTCTCATGCCATGTCTGTGTTCTAGGTTCGTGGCCATGATCAGTGACACGTACGGCGCCGCCCTGTTGCTGCACATGCTGATCAGCACCGTGGCGCTCACCCTCCTGGCCTACCAGGCGACCAAGGTCTCAATAATAATAATAATAATAATAATAATAATAATTTTGAAAGCATTACTTGAATTTGCACATGTCAACCCAACACAGAGACCTATCATTACCAAGCCTAAACAATCGGCAAACCTCAACTCAGCAGAGAAAGTAATGGACACTTACATACTTTCTGTCAACGCAGAAGAAGACCTATTGGCCTGTATAACCTATGACAATATCAATAACGTAACGGGATAAGTAACATGGCGCTTTCCTCTCACACCATGCGTATATCAAAGGGATGCCGCCTCACAAATGTTAAGATGATTTGCTGGTATTATTGTGTGTTGATCTATACAAGTAATAGATGTGATGCAATCTGTGAATCCAGCTCTTTCCAACTACATTAAGCAATATTGGAATAAATTTCATTTGAATTAGCCAATCTAAATTTAAAATACGTCTGTAAAAGCATTTAGTCCCCTAGTCAAGAGCCCTACTGCTATATTTACCATTTGATAACTGGATAATTACTCATCATCTACGAGAAAGATCAGAAACAATGCAAGTATACAACTATGTACTATACACTAAAATACGAGCCTAATACGTACGATTTGATTTGTAATTGCGAATCTCAGAAATGTACACGAAAGCGCTGATTCCATCATGTTGAAAACGGCCTAATGTTAAAAGGATAGGACTCAAGCCATGTTGCTTATCCCGTTACGTTATTGATAGTCATAGATATAACCTAGCTGTTGGTGGGGTCGTTAGGCAAACAATGATCATCAGAAGAGCATACATGTGAAGAATTCCTCCCAGCAATATATACTGGGACAGTCGCAGTTGTCAGATTCCCGGGCTTGAGAGTACGACCCAGTAACAACATGGGTAACAGAGATGAGAAGAGAGCCCCGAAGTGGGAACAAGGACTCCGAAGACGAGTAGGGGGGGGGGGGGGTTATATGAGTGCGCAGTTGACCTTAATATGCGCAGTTCCAAACATCAAAAATGCAGCTCTCAATTTCAATTTGCGCAGCTGTAAAATAACGAATATTGTTGAATAATAAACGTTATCAAAGAAGGATTCGTCGTTGAAATTCTGCGCATTAAATTAGTTTGCCAAATCAACACCATGGTTATGATGAGCGTGAGGGGGGAAAGTGAATTCAATAGCCAATTACGCCCTTGAAGCAGTGTTACTATTTTTAAGTACCGGTAATCAACTTTGATTCCCTCACTGGCGTTACTCTCGGCGCTCACCCTCTACGTTATTCACTGTTTTTTCCGAGAATTCGCAATGGCGGTGTCATATATTCTTCTCCCAATAATGAATACGCGTATACTTGGCGCAAATAACGCACTATGAAGCAACAGCCATAGGCCTACATATTCCCGAATAGTAACAAGGTACTAAAATTCCCTGCGGGGCCGTGATGGGGGGCCCTTCCCCCACACCCTCCCAGTATCCGCACGGAACCCACCTCTTTATGTAATTGATTGTTTCATATGCGCAGTTCTTAATTTTCACTAATATAAGCACCGCGGAATAGGATGATTGAGACGAGAAATATGCCAGTTGGAGCAATTCAAATTGGGCAATAGAACCAACAATGTTTAAGCACGGTACACACGAACGATTACAGTTGCCCCAATCGCCAACTAACATGGCTGACCGAATCGGATCGTCGACTTGCGTATGTTCACACGTCGATCATAATCGAACGGCAATCGACGGTAACTCGGTTGAACGTCAATTTCGCGCGGTATCCTAAGTAGCCAATCAGGGACGAGTAATCGCGTCATAGTTGCGCCATATTTGACGTCACACGATTTCGTGCACGCTCATTGGTTGTTTACTGACAGTTGGACGTTGGCGTTGCCGTTTTTAGAACCTCTCTCTATTCTCACCGACCCAACTCCAATTAACAGCGATCGAATTGATGGCATGTACACACGAACAATTTCAGGTTAGTTGCCCAAGCCAGTTGGCGATTGGGGCAACTGTAATCGTTCGTGTGGACCGTGCTTAAGAGACATCGTGAGTATATATTCAGGAGATCCAGGATACATACAAGACACGAAACACCAAATGAGCGTGTAATGAATATCTTGACACGTTGAAACAAACATTAGGTGCGCTTTCCAAAAGACTTATGAGGTAGAGAAAATGTACAGAGAGAAAATTACAGAACAAGTTGTTTCAAGAAAAGGAGAAACTCTTCTATCGTCAGTTGAGTAACGCCGAAGAATCACCAGGAAACGGGTACCATCAAAGAGAGAGGTTGAAGCATGCTGGTCGGGTGTGTGGAGCAGCCCATTAACACACAACCAGGATGCTCCTTGGATCGCACATGAGATGGAAATAATGAGGAATATGGAAGGAATGGTGTTCCATGATATTCCAACGTGTGAATTCTGGAATGCAGTCAAGGCAGCTCACAGCTGGGAAGCACCGGGAACAGACAATATACACAATTATTAGTATACAAAATTCCAGCCATTACATGCTAAGCTTGCGAATTGCTTGATTCAATTTATACATGGTGAAGTGGCGATTGCAATATTCTTCACAGAGGGAAAGATATTCTTCAAACCACACATACACATTTTTACTCTTTTGAACAGCTAACTTGGCCAAAACTGTTTATTTCAATACCGTTATATGTAAAAGTGTTTTAATAGCAAGGGCCTGACTCCATGTTTTTCAAGTTCTTGTCTTTGATGTGGATATTATATCACCTGATCGAGATACGTTACTCCTGCAGCCGACAGCGACATGTGATCGTTACAATCTCGGCGGCCATATTGGTCATTCAAAAATAGAACCTAAGCAAGGCATTCTATATTACCTCACCGAGATACGTTACTCCTGCAGCCGGTAGCGACATATGCTCGTTCCAATTTTGACGGTCATATTGGTCATTCAAAAATAGAACCTAAGTATGGCATTCTATATAACCACTAATATATTCAGAATATGTCGGCATTTTCCCGGCTTGCAAAGCGGTGTGAACACGATGTGTTGATACCAACCTATTTCAACATAATATAAAGAAGGTGACCCAACTCACATACTGGTAACATGAAAGGCATTTGTGGTTTCTTGTGGTCAGTTCAGAGCCGAAGGTTCCGATTGCCTGTCGCGATTTAGCGGATTACTTTGTGAACTAGATGTAAATAAAAGTGGCTACGGTACCGGTGGCATTGTTGAACTTGACTACAAACTATAGTTTCCGTACAAAACAAATGCAACTACTAACATTATAAATCTACTGAGCCGTGTATAGCATTGTTGTTTCACATAGTTCGATGTAAAAGCGATAGTTGCGCTAAAGACAATCGGTACCCTGGAATCGGGAACTGACCCCGGAAATATTTCACTTTCAGGACCCTGGTTGGGTCACCTCTTTATGTGATGATGCAATAGGTTGGTCGTGGTGTGAAGCTACTGCTGAGACACCTAGAGTAAGAAGACAAGCCTTCTCGACGTTGAGTGACGTATCTCGGTGATATGGTCACATGATATATCCTCACAACATGACAACATTCTCATTGGTTTGCATGGGAATAACGTCTGGAGATCGCTCCAGCCGGTGGTCGGGGAATCCTTCAGATCTGAGATCCGATACGAGTAATCAAATGGAATCAATTGAACAACGAGCAGAGAATATGAGGTGGGTTGGTGACAGGGGGAGGGGGAGGGGAAGGGGGGGGGATGAATTAGCCCCTCTTGTTGTATCAAGTTCGCCCACAACTAGCGCTGCACGCGACGGCCACATCAACTGCTCGATCTACAGTAGACTCCAACCAGCGGAAAGTTGATGAACTCAATCAAATACAGTTTATTATGGAAATTGCACCGGAATACGTGATTCTTTTTTGAACATTTTAATTGAAATATCGGAGTACAGTATGTATGCGACCACATCCACGCGTACAAGTGGAGGAAGCGACCGATAGCAGAGCCATCTGTTCTGAGAGCAATCGATCACCATTCTGGCATTGGGTGTGATTCGATGAGCGAAGCGAAGACTTCCATCAACATCAACGAGTTGAAAGAATCCACTGAAATCCAGCATCAACAAACTCTTGCACAGAATAGAAACTATTAATTGTGAGGTGCTCCTTGAGGAGTGATTTAAATTGATTCAATGGCAGAATCTTAATACTTATTGGGAGAATATTATAAAGTTTACTACCTGAAATTTGAAGACCTTTGCCGTATAATGAACGGTTATGTTTGTTTAGGTGAATGAGATTCTTATTCCTAGTATTATGTTCATGATCAATGGGAGGGAAATCTGTTCTATTGGTCTGTATGAACATGAGCACTTTGTATATATGCGTGGACACAACAGTCATAATGTTCAGTTCTTAGAATTCTTCCTTTCTATTCTCCACTGATCATTCATGTTGGAGTGAAAATTATTGCAATAGGCCTACTTCTCACCCAATTCAAATCATTGTTTAATATTGTTACAACTTAGCTTTTATGGGGATGTATACTAAGTTGTGGGATCGGGTTCGGGACCAGACTGGGTCTCACTTCTCAAAGAACTGAATGACATAGTTAAAAAAGAGAATACTATTTAATGTATGTAACTGATTTACATACCCCGGAACCTTAGAATTAGAGCCCCCCCATTGGGTGAAGCCCTCAATAAAAATAAACCCACCCAATTATAGGTCCTACTCCTACCGTACAACAGTTGAGGTCGCCAGAGTGGGGTCGCGATGAAGATGCTCGTCGGAAGTCTAGGTTCTCCCCTCTCGTTCGATCTTCGGGGTCTGTCGTGATCACCTGTCTCCCTTGAATCACTTAGATCAACTCCCAGGTCAGAATCTCATTAGTAGTCACTACCCACCCGGTCATCGGTAGTACCTGGTTCTGCGCATGCGCACTCCCGCCGGGTTCTAGGTAGACTGCCCGCTTAGCGTAGATGTTATGAGGCTAGCGGGTTCCAGGGTTGACGGGAATAGACACTGTGGTGGCCTATGATGGAACTGAGGTATGTGCGCATACACGTACAGAGGCAAGAAGGATAGAGGGTAAAAGGTCCAGGGGTCTCAGGTGAGTGGCCATAGAGATACGTATCTTCGTGACACACCTCCACCTTTGTTTCCAGATCGAAAGCTTCGACGTGTACGCTTGCACCGTGCTGGGCTACCTGTTCTACACATTCGCTCAGGTGTTCTTCTTCTGCTACCATGGCAACAGGCTCATAGAGGAGGTAGGACACTCTCTCTCTCTCCACTTCCACGCACTGTTCCTGTGTGTTGCACGCGAGAGAGTCAGCTGCTGCTAGTGTCTGGCCAGCTGATCTGTGTTTGTCTCGGGCCTCTCTCTCTCCACTCCCACGCACTGTTCCTGTGTGTTGCACGCGAGAGAGTCAGCTGCTGCTAGTGTCTGGCCAGCTGATCTGTGTTTGTCTCGGGCCTCTCTCTCTCCACTTCCACGCACTGTTCCTGTGTGTTGCACGCGAGAGAGTCAGCTGCTGCTAGTGTCTGGCCAGCTGATCTGTGTTTGTCTCGGGCCTCTCTCTCTCCACTCCCACGCACTGTTCCTGTGTGTTGCACGCGAGAGAGTCAGCTGCTGCTAGTGTCTGGCCAGCTGATCTGTGTTTGTCTCGGGCCTCTCTCTCTCTTCTTCCACGCACTGTTCCTGTGTGTTGCACGCGAGAGAGTCAGCTGCTGCTAGTGTCTGGCCAGCTGATCTGTGTTTGTCTCGGGCCTCTCTCTCTCCACTTCCACGCACTGTTCCTGTGTGTTGCACGCGAGAGAGTCAGCTGCTGCTAGTGTTTGTCTCGGGCCTCTCCTGATGACACTCGTACTATGCCAGCCAGCTCCAAGAGACTGGCACTTTGATTGATCCGTGTTCTCCAGTAGAACTACCACATGGACATGGCAACATGTCTGGTCTCTGTGTATTCCCACTGTTGTCAGAACTGACTCCTAGCCCTGCTCAAGAGTTGGCCATCAAGATAAGACGAATTGAGCAGTCCAAGAGACCGTGAAATTGTAACTATGGCAGATTGTCATGGTGAATGCCTTTTGTAGTGAAAATTAACCAATCGACGACTCGAAATAGGCGTGGCTTCACCAGTCGGCCAGTTGGATCTATATCAGTTGTGGTAATTTAAAGATACTCCGATTGAAAATTTGACTTCTACTACAGTTCTAACAGCCCTGTTGATTGGACGGCATGGTTTGTGATGTCGAGGGGGGCGGAAACTGCGATTCGTCAATTGAAAGCTCAACCTCTCCGAGCTGGATAGGCCAGATACTGGGGGAGAGAGTGGCCAACTTGGTGACAGTTTCCTATTGGCAACTGAAATATCTCTCAAGGACGCCATGTTTTGTCCAGTAATCAGATGTTTGAGAGCGTGTGCCAGACTGCATTACAGCGATTAAACAACTTCAGGTGAGAGTGCTGGCATCTCATTGACTAACCATGTTGAGTTAACAACACTTCTGACAGAAAATGATGTCCTGCGCAGAAGTGGCCACTCTCTTTGCCAGTTTCTAGCCTCTCTAAACTTGGAGCCAGCTTGCCCTGGTACAATATTATGAGTTGTTGATTGAGTCAGAGTTCTGAAGTTCTCCTGGATCGAAGGAGTCTCGTCGGTGCTGGGGGCGGCCTACTGCTGCCACTGGTACCACGGCTAGGAGGCTCTTGTCTGACGCCCCTCATGTTTCAGAGCTCGTCGGTGCTGGAGGCGGCCTACAGCTGCCACTGGTACCACGGCTAGGAGGCTCTTGTCTGACGCTCCTCATGTTTCAGAGCTCGTCGGTGCTGGAGGCGGCCTACAGCTGCCACTGGTACCACGGCTAGGAGTCTCTTGTCTGACGCCCCTCATGTTTCAGAGCTCGTCGGTGCTGGGGGCGGCCTACTGCTGCCACTGGTACCACGGCTAGGAGTCTCTTGTCTGACGCCCCTCATGTTTCAGAGCTCGTCGGCGCTGGAGGCGGCCTACAGCTGCCACTGGTATGACGGCTAGCAGGCTCTTGTCTGACGCCCCTCATGTTTCAGAGCTCGTCGGTGCTGGAGGCGACCTACAGCTGCCACTAGTATGACGGCTAGGAGGCCCTTGTCTGATGCCCCTCATGTTTCAGAGCTCGTCGGTGCTGGAGGCGGCCTACAGCTGCCACTGGTACCACGGCTAGGAGGCTCTTGTCTGATGCCCCTCATGTTTCAGAGCTCGTCGGTGCTGGAGGCGGCCTACAGCTGCCACTGGTACCACGGCTAAGAGGCACTTGTCTGACGCCCCTCATGTTTCAGAGCTCGTCGGTGCTGGAGGCGGCCTACAGCTGCCACTAGTATGACGGCTAGGAGGCTCTTGTCTGACGCCCCTCATGTTTCAGAGCTCGTCGGTGCTGGAGGCGGCCTACAGCTGCCACTGGTACCACGGCTAGCAGGCTCTTGTCTGATGCCCCTCATGTTTCAGAGCTCGTCGGTGCTGGAGGCGGCCTACAGCTGCCACTGGTACCACGGCTAGCAGGCTCTTGTCTGATGCCCCTCATGTTTCAGAGCTCGTCGGTGCTGGAGGCGGCCTACAGCTGCCACTGGTACCACGGCTAGCAGGCTCTTGTCTGACGCCCCTCATGTTTCAGAGCTCGTCGGTGCTGGAGGCGGCCTACTGCTGCCACTGATAACACGGCTAGCAGGCTCTTGTCTGATGCCCCTCATGTTTCAGAGCTCGTCGGTGCTGGAGGCGGCCTACAGCTGCCACTAGTATGACGGCTAGGAGGCCCTTGTCTGATGCCCCTCATGTTTCAGAGCTCGTCGGTGCTGGAGGCGGCCTACAGCTGCCACTGGTACCACGGCTAGCAGGCTCTTGTCTGATGCCCCTCATGTTTCAGAGCTCGTCGGTGCTGGAGGCGGCCTACAGCTGCCACTGGTACCACGGCTAGCAGGCTCTTGTCTGACGACCCTCATGTTTCAGAGCTCGTCGGTGCTGGAGGCGGCCTACAGCTGCCACTGGTACCACGGCTAGCAGGCTCTTGTCTGACGCCCCTCATGTTTCAGAGCTCGTCGGTGCTGGAGGCGGCCTACAGCTGCCACTGGTACCACGGCTAGCAGGCTCTTGTCTGACGCCCCTCATGTTTCAGAGCTCGTCGGTGCTGGAGGCGGCCTACAGCTGCCACTGGTATGACGGCTAGCAGGCTCTTGTCTGACGCCCCTCATGTTTCAGAGCTCGTCGGTGCTGGAGGCGACCTACAGCTGCCACTGGTATGACGGCTAGGAGGCTCTTGTCTGACGCCCCTCATGTTTCAGAGCTCGTCGGTGCTGGAGGCGGCCTACAGCTGCCACTGGTATGACGGCTAGCAGGCTCTTGTCTGACGCCCCTCATGTTTCAGAGCTCGTCGGTGCTGGAGGCGGCCTACAGCTGCCACTGTTATGACGGCTAGGAGGCTCTTGTCTGACGCCCCTCATGTTTCAGAGCTCGTCGGTGCTGGAGGCGGCCTACAGCTGCCACTGGTATGACGGCTCGGAGGAGGCCAAGACCTTCATCCAGATCGTGTGTCAGCAGTGCCAGAAGTCCATGGTGATTTCCGGCGCCAAGTTCTTCACCGTGTCGCTTGACCTCTTCGCCTCGGTAAGCTCGCCTCCACCTTCCATAAGCAATACCGATTGACTGATGCATTCAGGGAGGGGACCTCGACCTCGCGTTCGTGTGTGTGTCTTTGTGTGTATGAGTGTGTATGTGAGGGGGAAGGGGGGGGGGGGTGATTCTTGTTCAGATTATATTTGTCTGAAGTGTGACCACAATGACTGTAATGACACCACCTATTTCATCGTAATTTAAAGATGGTGTTACAACTCTCATACTGATAACATGGACGGTATTTGTGGTTTCTTACGGTCAGTTCAGTGCCAGAGGTTCCGATTGCATGTCACAATTCAGAGGATTCCAGTGTGAACTAGATGTGGATGAGATCGGCTAATGTACCGCTGACATTGTTGTACTCACTAAATCTTCAATTCTCGTAAAAAACAAATGCAACTACTCACAATAAAATTTTACCGAGCCGCTTATATAGTATTGTTGAGTATTGTTGTTTCATATAGTTCGATATAAAAGCGATAGCTGCGCTACAGGCAGTCGGGACCAAGGATTCGGGAACTGACCCAGGGAATATTTCACTTTCAAGACCCGAGTTGGTTCACTTTCTTCATATTATGATAAAATAGGTTGGTCGTGGTGTGACTAATCTATAGATATGATCCGTTTGAACACATTTATACTATTTTGAGTTCAGTAATTATTCTCAGTTCATGCGTAGAGCTAATCCCATAAGCTCAGGCCTGCTAGGTCAAATGTTCTGAACTGAATTGTAGGAAACTACTGTATTTTGTCGATTAGAATATGTTCTGGTTCAAATCATGACAGAGGTTGGAGCAACACGTAGATGATGATATGTACTCTGATCGAACAATGCCTGACTGACTCAACTCAGGCAGGCTGAGTCTCTTGAACTGCTCAGGATTCCAAGACTCAGCCTGACTGATTCAACTCAGGCAGGCTGAGTCTCTTGAACTGCTCAGGATTCCAAGACTCAGCCTGCCTGACTGACTCAACTCAGGCAGGCTGAGTCTCTTGAACTGCTCAGGATTCAAGACTCAGCCTGACTGATTCAACCCAGGCAGGCTGAGTCTCTTGAACTGCTCAGGATTCAAGACTCAGCCTGACTGATTCAACTCAGGCAGGCTGAGTCTCTTGAACTGCTCAGGATTCAAGACTCAGCCTGACTGATTCAACTCAGGCAGGCTGAGTCTCTTGAACTGCTCAGGATTCCGAGACTCAGCCTGACTGATTCAACTCAGGCAGGCTGAGTCTCTTGAACTGCTCAGGATTCCAAGACTCAGCCTGCCTGACTGACTCAACTCAGGCAGGCTGAGTCTCTTGAACTGCTCAGGATTCAAGACTCAGCCTGACTGATTCAACTCAGGCAGGCTGAGTCTCTTGAACTGCTCAGGATTCAAGACTCAGCCTGACTGATTCAACTCAGGCAGGCTGAGCCTCTTGAACTGCTCAGGATTCAAGACTCAGCCTGACTGATTCAACTCAGGCAGGCTGAGTCTCTTGAACTGCTCAGGATTCCAAGACTCAGCCTGCCTGACTGACTCAACTCAGGCAGGCTGAGTCTCTTGAACTGCTCAGGATTCAAGACTCAGCCTGACTGATTCAACTCAGGCAGGCTGAGTCTCTTGAACTGCTCAGGATTCAAGACTCAGCCTGACTGATTCAACTCAGGCAGGCTGAGCCTCTTGAACTGCTCAGGATTTCAAGACTCAGCCTGACTGACTCAACTCAGGCAGGCTGAGTCTCTTGAACTGCTCAGGATTCAAGACTCAGCCTGACTGATTCAACTCAGACAGGCTGAGTCTCTTGAACTGCTCAGGATTCAAGACTCAGCCTGACTGACCCAACTCAGGCAGGCTGAGTCTCTTGAACTGCTCAGGATTTCATGACTCAGCCTGACTGACTCAACTCAGGCAGGCTGAGTCTCTTGAACTGCTCAGGATTCCAAGACTCAGCCTGACTGACTCAACTCAGGCAGGCTGAGTCTCTTGAACTGCTCAGGATTCAAGACTCAGCCTGACTGATTCAACTCAGTCAGGCTGAGTCTCTTGAACTGCTCAGGATTCCAAGACTCAGCCTGACTGACTCAACTCAGTCAGGCTGAGTCTCTTGAACTGCTCAGGATTCCAAGACTCAGCCTGACTGATTCAACTCAGGCAGGCTGAGTCTCTTGAACTGCTCAGGATTCCAAGACTCAGCCTGACTGATTCAACTCAGGCAGGCTGAGTCTCTTGAACTGCTCAGGATTCAAGACTCAGCCTGACTGATTCAACTCAGGCAGGCTGAGTCTCTTGAACTGCTCAGGATTCAAGACTCAGCCTGATTCGAGTCGCAGGACGATATCTCTGAGCAGAATATCGCG
Organism: Brachyptera risi; assembly: GCA_964007535.1. NCBI lineage: Eukaryota > Metazoa > Arthropoda > Insecta > Plecoptera > Taeniopterygidae > Brachyptera > Brachyptera risi. The sequence continues at coordinate 1,343,986 of OZ023331.1, forward strand.
CAGGCTGAAGTTGGAGTCCGTTGTGAAGCACGTCGACTCCAAGTTGCCAGTTCGCTTGCAGACAGTAGCTGAATCCAATACAACTTCTCTCCGACTCATTGTTAACTGTCACTTGCTAATTAACGCCAGAGTTCAACTATTAATTGGACGTTCAATTAGTCTGTTTATCGGGTGGATTGGAGCGTGCAACGAGCGAGCTTCCAAAGAGCTTCACTCGACTCGAGCAAGCGTCTCCTCATCAGAATCTGCATCGCAGACAATTGAGGGCCTCCATGGAAGAAGGACGTAAAGTCGTGAATACTATTCTGGGAATTGTTCAGAGGGAAATATCAAATTTTTTCCATTTATATTTCTGATTGTTTTCGTATATTCAAAATTGCAACCACGTTTAATTTCATGTGTTGATAATTTAATCTCAATTTAAGGTCAACTTTGTGATCTGTTCTCACTCCTCTTCGACGGTCTGCTAGATATACCTGCTGTTGTTGCCGTGAGGATGGTCACGTGACCGCGTTGTGCGCACGCGCGTGTAACCGTGTGTTCTGTCCCCCAGGTGCTGGGAGCCGTGGTCACCTACTTCATGGTGCTGGTGCAGCTCAAGTAGACCCGACGTGACGCCGCTGGGTTGGCACCACTCTGCGACAAGCTCCAACCTGGCTGCACGCTCACCCCTCAGATGCACCACATGATTTGTTTCCCACCTGGCAACCCAGCAGCACGTCGCCAAGGAGAACGTCACGGGCCGTGGCCGTTGAGACAGTTCAGGGCGAGTCGTCCCATCTTTTGTCGCACGTACATGAGGCCAGCGATGTAGAACCTCCGGCACGAGACGATCAGGAGTCTCGTGGCACGCGGTTCATCATCCCTCAAGCAGCACAGGAAACCCGACACAAAAACGTCGTTCACCAATTATTTGTCCATCACGGAAGAGCGGATCACGGAAGAGCGGATCACGGAAGAGCGGATCAAGTATGAGCGGATCAAGTATGAGCGGATCAAGTATGAGCGGATCAAGTATGAGCTTCAGATGCAGATGATGTCATTGTGGTCCGCGCAGTACTACACTAGACGTCAGAAGAGTTGGTCACTATCGACCGGTATTGCGGTTGGTTTTGTGTCGATCTTTCCGCTTGACGGTCAGTATAGTCTTGGTGCTAGATTGTGAATAGAATCTATTATAAATTGAAAATTAAGTTTTGGTGAATATATTATCACATTTATTGACATGATCATAGTCTGTATGTAGATATAATCACGACATAGAATATTCTCACGTGCTCATGGCTGAAATATCCTTGAATTAATGATTTAATTTACAAATGTTTGTCTATATTTTTATTCTATAATGAATTTAATTATCGAAATGTTAAAAAAATGGCACATTGGAATTAAAACCACATATTAAATCGTTCTGTGAGTTTTTCGAACTAATCACCATTTGTTTCAACACTTTGAATTGTAACCGAGAGTTGAATGCAAGGCGTGTTTAGAAGAGGTTTTTCGCTGTTTGTCATCGTAAAGACACATTGTTTACTCTATGATAGGCCCACTTGATACACGGCGGTAATAGCGTTCTATTGAAACAAGACAGAGAGAGGTTCTCATTCTGTCTCAGTGCTTAGTGCTTAGTGCTTAATGCTTGGTGCTTAGTGCTTAGTGCTTAGTGCTTAGTGCTTAGTGCTTAGTGCTTAGTGCTTAATGCTTGGTGCTTAGTGCTTAGTGCTTAGTGCTTAGTGCTTAAAGATCAGTACTAGAACGAGGAGATGTCGTTCAACTCTCATCACTGTAATCAGAATTTTCATTTCACCTTTATTGGGAAATTATGCAAACGATTGAATTCAATTTGAACCACTTATCTTATATTCAATTTACCGTACTAATTATCCATTCGAAGAGATTTTGGGAACACCTACGTTTATTATATAACAATAAGTATTCTATTCAATGAACTAGAATAATTTTAAATGTATTGATGTTACCGTATGAAAATATATTGATGTTGAATATGAAAATATATTGATGACGAATATGGAAATATATTAATGTTGAATATGGAAATATATTGATGTTGAATATGGAAATATATTGTTGTTGAGTATGGAAATATATTGATGTTGAATGTGGAAATATATTGATGTTGAATATGGAAATATATTGATGTTGAATATGGAAATATATTGATGTTGAATATATATATTCATAACTTCAAGAATTGTTTATGATCGTGTTGTGAATTTCTAATTTGTTTTACAAATAACCAAAACTAACGTCACAGTTTTAGTGTGGTTTCAATATTGCACCCAAACTGAAGCAGATGTGATGTCAATGTTGGAAAAAGCATAACATATCTGGACGGCAGTAAATCCTAGAGTTTGGGTGAACATTCAAGACCATGGTGACCATCAGACAAGAACCAATAGAATCACCTAAACTGAGGTTGTTGATCAGCCAGCAGAATGCGTGTTCCAATACTGACCGTTAGGTTAGTTGAGCGTTCCTTGGACGCCTGTAGGACCTTGGTCTCACCTTCACTGTGTTACCCCAAGGTCAGCTCGGAACCACCGACCGACATAATGCACCAGGAGAACCGACGAGTGACTGTGGCAATGTGAAGCAAGGCGGGAATTGAAGGCGAACAGTCCTCACAACAATTCCTTGATAAATCAGTTCTCATTGGACGTCTGAAGAAGAAACATTTGCATTGATTTTTACTTGCCGGTCATTGAGAAGAATTATGCAATTCATCTTTCATGTTTCCTATTGGGATCTTTGCATGTGCGATTGTTCGGACGTCAACTTGCGTGACAGACTGCTCCGAGGTGGCCTTGCTGCCCGCACGTGGCACATCTTGTTCTCTCTCTCGCACGCGTTCCTCTATCCACCGTGTAGAGGACCAGGAGGCAGGCCACTCTACAGGCAACACGGGCCGTGGCAAGCCCAAGCTTTCAACAATACAAACACAATTGTTTTAATTAATATGAAAAGTATTTATGAATGTTATAGGCTTATTTTATGTGAGGTGTTACTTTATTGTGTGAAAAATATTAATAAATATATATAAATGTTATCAATGTTATTCAAATATCACATATCCTTTGTGCTGTCATCCATCATAAGTCCGAATATATTGATATTTATATCTCTATCCATCTCTCTCTCTCTCTCTCTCTCTCTCTCTCTCTCTCTCTCTCTCTCTCTCTATATATATATATATATATATATATAAATATATATATATATATATATATATATATATATATATATATATATATATATATATATATATTTGAATATATATATATATATATATATATATATATATATAAATATATATATATATAAATATATATATATATATATATATACATATATATATATATATATATATATATATATATATATATATATATATATATTTATATATATATATATATATATATATATATATATATATATATATAAATATATATATATATGTATATATATATATATATATAATCATATATGTATATATATATATATATATATATATATATATATATATATATTTATATATATATATATATATAATATATAGATATATATATATATATATATATATATATATATA
>OZ023331.1:1347795-1385295 GCA_964007535.1 Brachyptera risi
GTTGATGCTGGATTTCAGTAAATTACTTGTCCATCTACGGACTTATTCAGTCATCAGTTGTCCTTTTTGCTATCCAACCGATCATCTTTATTATCCAGCTATCTATATATATGTATCAAGTGTGTATATTGTGATGAAAATAATTAGAATAATTTAAATTATATTGATTCATCTCAATTACATATTAATCAATCTGGAACATTTTGATGCACCATCATTTGTTGCATTATTTGTTTGATATACTAAAATTACTGATTCGTTGATCAATCATTGACGCCAAACTCAATTGTAATGCTATTTATGAGTTATATTGTAAAATATGTGAATTGTCTACCGATTTCCTAGAAAGAGGTTAAGGGAATAAACACTATATATATAATATGTATTTTTATTCAAGACTCTGTCTTACGTTATAAGATTGCAAAAACACAGAATAAAAATCAATTAATTAAAATATGAAAAGAATTATCGATAACAACATTCTAGAGAATAACACAATGAATATAATTTGACCATGCAGGTTGGAATAAGAAAATGTAGAAATAATGAATAATTAAATGATGATAACAAAACCATACAGGAATTAAAAAGTGGAAAAGATGAAAAATAGTATGCTACTACTACTACTGATATATTTTAATATATGTATTTTTGATGGTAAAAAAAACATTACGAAAAAAAAAAACCATTACTATTACATATGTATTTGAAAATAGTATATCATGCGCTTATTTAGTCTGTGCTTATAGGTATGGCATTTTATCTTGGGGATGTATAACTAATGACTTCTTGGACAAAATTGAAAGAATTCAAAAAATAATTCTTGATATAATCTCTTCGAAACATCACAGTCAAAGTTCAAATTTCAATTTCTTCACAATTCGTCAATTGCATCCACTTCTCTTCATCACATCGAATTATTTTTCACAGCAGCACAAGAATTTATTCATGCATTCACATCAAACACGTGATAAAGACAGATTGATAGAGCCGCTAACCAATAACTCGTATGGTAAACAGGACTATAGATTGTTAATCCCTCATTGATGAGCGTAGCGAAGTCTCCATCCCACTCTTATAGGGCTTTGTCTGTGTGTTTTTTTTTTTTTTTTTTTTTTTTTTTTTTTTTTTTTTTTGTAAGCACTCCACAGGTCGCAAGGGTTGACTGATCAACATGAAACTTTTTTTGTACACGCAAACTCATCCAACTTAGAACTGTATAGTTTTTGGGATGAATCGGTCGGACCGATTTTGAGAATCATCATCTCAAAGTTTCTAAAAACCCCATAAGATTTGGCTGGGCAGAAAATGTTGAAAAATAAAATCTCTCCAAATGGAATGAAATTCTCTCTAAATGTGTATACATGGATTTTACACATTATTACGATCTTTTAAGCAATTCTGATCAGTCGTTTTGAAGAAAAAAAATAAAATGTCTGATAATATTCATAAAATATATCATAAAAATTGTGACAGAATTAAGTTGTCGAGATTCACTGCTTTCTAGATTCAAGAGTTGACCAACAATGAAGTATTTTTTATATGCGTCAAGGTGTGTAGAACACCAGAGTCAATGAAGTGGCAAGAGTAAAACTACTTTAACGACTTTAATAGCTTATTCAGATATCAAGGTGTGTAGAATACCAGAGTCGATAAAGTAGCAAGGGTAGAACTACTTCAAGGACTTTTATACCTTATTGAGATATCTCGCTCATCTTACAACGCATATTTCGCGTTTGACTAGTTATCTAAATTGACCAATTTCAAGATATCCACAATTGACGTATTTCAATACTCGTAGGCCTACAGATTCATGTTATAAAAATGTGCATATGAGTGACAATTGTGAAATAAATATTTTGGGATTGAAATTGAATCTCTCACGACCGTAATTTTTTAAATATAACAATTGTGTTCTCATTTAATTTTGTTACTGAATGAATAGGCTATAGGTTCACGCAATTACAGAATTTTAATGAAATTACGTTTAGGCCTACTGAATACACGAACGATTGGGTTCGTCGCGATCGTCTGTTCCTGATGTTCACACAGTTATCTCTCTCCCTTCGATGAACAGTATAAATAAATCAGTTATAGTTCAATCACTTATATACAACCATTATGTCATGAGCAAATATGGGTTATGTATATATACGTACTTATCTCGATATAGGCTTACAAAGAGTAGTTGAGCACACATTGTTAAAGGGTAAAAATTAAGTGTATATTATCCGATATTCTGTAATGTACTGATTATAGTGAGTGATAAGAAAGATTTTATTTGATGACGATTATTAGATGAGCATAAGCGAAAACTCAATTTTACTGTACTTGACAAACGATAGTGTTTTTATTTATCCGCGCTCGGACACTGGTCGAACGAAAACACAAATTTTTATGAAACTTGGCATGCATATATATATATATATATATATATATATGTCTTCATCTAGCTCGATAGTGTATAGAAACAAATAATTGCATAAATGACGTGCAAAATAATTGTGTAATAAAAAGAATGTTAATGTTTTTCGAGTAGGCCTACGGTGAAATTTTAGTCCTTGCTTTGCTCATCCAATTATATGTTCAATTGTTTTAGTGCAGTTATGAAATATCTCTCTGCAATATTAGTGTGTTGACACTCTATATGGTTGACATCACAACTAAACAATTCCGCAGTCAAATTGTTACGCAACAAAAGTCAAAGCCTGGAGTGGTTAGTTAATGAAAAGATAACAAAAATGTACACGAAAGGAATTGAAAAATCAATATTACATATATTTTGTATCCAAATATACCCCCCCCCCCCTCCCCCCCCCCCCCCCCCCCCCGGTGTCCAAAGTGCTGATCTTCTTCTATTGAAACGTCGACTCGAGTGATATATGTGTGAAACGTTCAAGATTCACTCTGAACTGAAGTGAATCTCATTAATCTTGAAAACCTTCACTAATCAAAACGAAGGTGGTGATTTCAGCATGATCATGAAATAGAAAAATCCAAAATTAAAAATTAAAAAAGGAACAATTAAATGCAGTGTGAGGACCAACATCTATCAAGCAAATTCACTTCACTGTATACGAACCGTAATAGAAATAATATAAACACTATCATCGTAAGTAAATCTGGTTCCTACATCAACCATAAACTAAAACACGCCATACACGATCAACATTCACCCGTCAATATGTTGACTCAATATATTGACAGCTAGTAGATAACCCGTATTTCTGATCTTGCCCATACACGACGGAAATATGTTGATGGTTGATGTCAATTAATACATATTGCCGAGAATTGAACATGCTCTATAAAGCGACAAATATATATATTTTTTAATAACATCGAAACTTGATACAAAATCATTGTTCCCCAATTAGGGCTATGAATGAAAGATAGGATCGTTTGGACGGGGCACCACAAGGGCGATCTTACCACCCCAAAAAGCGACAAATATGATCCCATTTGTATCAACTAAATTCAAGGAATGTGAATAGGCTTAATTTAAAACCATATTTTCAAACTCAAGATATTCCGAACTGAAAAATCAAGAGAAAATCTGAGAAGAAGAAGCGTCATCGTCTTATCAAAATCACCTCTTATTTCTACATACAAAAGCTCAATCTTCGGGGACAAACTGAACATTGTCATCGCGTCAGTTTCATCGGAACTTGATACAAAATCATTGTTCCTCATTGAATATAAAGTAGGAGGAGATTATCTTCAAAACGAACAAACCAAGATATGATATTCTAAGAAACTAACCCCTAATCAAGTTGATTCATTAGTGATCACTGAAGTAAATTCACAAGTGAGTTGCATCAACTTAGTTGAAGCGAAAGAAAATCACCCTCGTGTAGCCTGTAGCTATAGCTGTTGGTGGGGTCGTTATAAGCAGCATTAAAAAAACTTAGTTCATACAAATCAATTGAAACATGCATTTGTTTCAAATTCTCAGGACACACACTAGCTGATCATAACTATTTCGACAAGGTAATTGATAAAACTCAATCTTACTATATGAATCGGAAATTAATTATTAGACGAGCTTTAGCGAGGATTCAATTTGACATACTGAAAAAAATTGGTGTTCGTTTTTATGTTTTTTTTTTTTTTTTTTTTTTTTTTTTTTTTTTAATGTTTTTTTGTCGGTTCTCCACAGGTCAAACGGCTACAGCTATAAACTTCAAACTTTTTTTCGTCATGGTTCCTCATCTAACTTAGATCTGTATAGTTTTGTGACATTATCGGGTGGTAACTTTTTTTTTATGAATTTTAGAAATTTCAAAAATCCCCATTAGAATAACCCGGAGGAAAATACTTGAAAAATCAAAATTTTTCAAGACCTCTCAAATTTTCGCCGAATATAAAGGAAACTATTAAGCACATTTTGAGAGATTTTTCGCATCAATCGGATGAGAAATAACGAAGAAAACGCATTTATAAAGCATTCTCCCATCAATTTAGGCTATTACGGGAACCAATTAAATCTATAGCAACAAGTGTCACTAATTAATTCAAAACGATTGAAATGAATGAAGAAGAAGGCCGTGACATAACTGATTCTCGTAAGGTTTTTGAACGTTTGGAGTGATCCAAGGTCTGTAGATGTAGATTGGGTTGACAAATTATTTTTCTTTCTAGATTTCTATTCCCCCAAGCTCGTCTAACAACGCGCATCCCGCGTTTTCCTAGTTTATTTAACAATATCCCTTCTGAATTTTTGAGTTCACAAGTGAGAACCGAATTAGGCCTGGTGTCACCAACGTGGGAGTAGCTCCAACTGGCAGATAAAAGTTGTTATCACCATGGTTACCTGTGATGTTTGTTTTCACCAACTCTCAGATAACTGCTAACTGGCCTTGGTAATACTGGGCATCAAAGAAGTATATATCATCTGACATTATTTTTAAGGAAGTTTAACATTATATTTTGCTGTTTGGTGGATAAAATTTCTCTGTTTTGTCTAATTTATCAAGGAATTCATTATTAAGTTGAATTTGATTTAATTTTCTGATCATATATATATGTATGTGTGTTATATCTATGTCTATGTATTCATATATCATACAGACAACTATATTGAGTGTATTTTCGTTGTATTATAAATGTTAATAGACCCGCAGACAAGTTAAAATTTTTGACTTTGCGGATCTATAGTATTTTAATATATGTATTTGTTTGATAATGAAGAAAAATTGCAAATAAAAACCACTACTACTACTACTAAATGTGAAATGTGACCTTCATGTATATATTATAGTTAGTTTATGCAAAATGTGAGCTTCATGTAGCCTATATATTATAATTAGTTTATGTACGTGATCCAGAAATATGAAAAAGGAATTTATTCATGAAAATAGACCTACAGACAAACCACATTAGTGGCTTAGTGGGTCTAGAAATAAATACGTCATGTGCATTGAATAAATAAAGAACTTTGAAAGAGAAAAAAAATAAGATTACTACTACTACTACTACTACTACTACTACTACTACCACCACTATTACTACTACTACTACTACTACTACTACTGCTATTATTAGCTATTATAGCTATTTGCTATTGCTACATATTTAGGATTATTAATAGACAATAAATTCAAGTGGGATAAACATATAGATTTGGTATGTAATAAGCTACGTTCTGGAATGTATAGTCTATGTATAATCAAGCCATTTGTGAATAGTATAACTCTGAAAATAGTTTATCATGCGCTTATTGAGTCTGTGATTAGGTATGGCATTTTATCTTGGGGATGTACAACTAATAACTACTTGAACAAAATTGAAATTATTCAGAAAAGAATTTTTAATATAATCACGTCGAAACATCACAACCAGATTTCAAATTCCAATTTCTTTACAATTCGTCAACTGCATCTACTTCTCTTTATCACATCAAACTCGTAATAACGACAGATTGATAGAGCCACTAACCACCAACTCGTATGGCAAACAGGAAGATAGATTTTTAATCCCTCATTTATTTAATAAAATCCCTTCTGAATTTTTGAGTTTCCAAAAAATGGTTCAAGTAAAAACCGAATTAAAGAGGTATATATCATCTCACCATATTTTCTAGGAAGTTTGACATTATATTTTGCTTTTCAGCACAAACATTTCTCTGTTTTGTTTATTTCATTAAGGAATTCATTATTGAGTAGAATTTGATTTAATTTTGAATTGTGTGAGTTATATCTATGTATATGTATTGTATATCATCCAGACAACTGAATTTGGTTGTATTTTTTTGTGTAATAAATGTAATAGACCCGCAGACAAGTTAAAATTTTTGACTTTGCGGGTCTATAGAATTTTAACATAAAAAAAAAAAAAAAAAAAACCACTACTACTACGACTACTATTTATTAAACGTCGAATGAGTCAGTATAATATAGGCACAGCACCCTTAGGCGCTGACAAGATGGAGTCTCCCTGATCTCTTGGAGTTTCCTCATGATGTTGGCACATATCTCTCCCAAATAATATCTCTACACCTCGTCCAATTGGCTATTCACGAGATGGACAGAATGATTGGTTGTGGGGTCTGATTCAAATCGAAATCCGTCTTTCCTAAAATCATCCTTGCAAACTTTCCCATCCAGCCAGCAAGACTGTATCCTGAAGGAAGCCAGGTCAAGATTGGAGAACCATGTTTCGATACAAATACAGACAAACAAGGTTCGAAACGATGAGGTAACAAACAATAGTCCGACACGATACCTGGATAGAACTATCAACTGAGTGACTCCATTCACATTCTGTCGGCATATTGAATATTCCACGGAGAAATCAATTAGGTTAATATGTTGTTTATTACTAGGCAAACGCGTTATGTTGCCGCGTTGATGGATGAGCTGGAACATATCAACTTATCTTTGGATTGGTTATTATATATATATATATATATATATATATATATATATATATATATATATATATATATACACTTTGAGATCCAAACCATTACATCACTGCCATCTTATTTTCCATTATTAATTTCTATGATAATGAAAAAGGTTTTAATCGTTCACAATGAAGTGGTGTCACCTGTAGCTTTGATTTAATAGGTATCTTAATAGCTTCGAATGATTTATAAAAATTACATTATACATTTTTTACATCAAAACGGCTGATCCGATTTGAGTGAAAGTATGGAATAATGTGTCTCATCATTGGATTAAAATTCCCTGCGAATTTGAATTCTCTCGGATGAAATATGTTTCCTGAATCTTTTTCTCTGGATTATTCTTATAGGATTTTTGAAAACCTCGAAATGAGTTTTCTCAGAAGTGGTTCAACCTATCGCGCCTCAAAACTATACAGTATCAAATTAGATAATGATACTTGTGTGTGCCAAGTTTCAACTGATTTTAAATCCTCGTCTGACCTGTGGAGCGCGAGAAAAAGAACTTTTTTGTCGAATATGGTGAAATTGAGTTTTCGCTCCGCTCATCCAATTACCGGACGGAAGAACACATGTAGTGAGAAAATACAAGGGGTTGGTAGAGGGGAAGAGGGCTGTGAACAGATCCCAGACCTTGTTAATGAGGCTTGGAATAGCACATGAACAACTGTCTGTCCTAATATCATCACATAAACAGCGTGTTTATACACTCTTAAACTATCCATCTTTTATCTCCTCAACTTTATTCCAAATTACGAATCCATAAATCACGTCAGGCTGAAGAAAGATGGAGAAATTGAAAAGCCATGTTGATGTGAACTGTTTAGACACAAATTTGTTATACAATATTATCACGTTTTATCTTGGACTCACTGATTCACATTTGTTTTTGATCTCACTGTATTTTGTTTTTATACTGCTATGTGACTCATTGTTTTCTGTAATATCGTCGCATATGCATTTAATTTTACATCACTTACATACTTCAAGTATTCATTGTTCCTATTTGTATTGTTTTAATTGACAATTTTGTTGACGTTTAGCATAAAATGTACAACTTTTTCCCCAAACCTTAAAAAAAGGGTTTTATCTCTATAGGTATTATTTTCAACGCTGTACATGAACTTCTTGTTTGATTGTGTTGTGTTATTAAAAAAATGTGAAATAAAGCACTTATATATATATTCGAAACGGAATTCTCCCGACTTTCGAATCGGGAGAGTAATCTCGTCTCTTTTCACGACCGATTTATCGTTCCCATCTGATCGCATTCGAGACATGTCAAGTTTCATGAGTCTAGCTGTGTATAACATCTTCGAGGAAAACAGAATTAAATCCAAGACAAAAGCCAACAAGTTTAATTCCACTGAGAGCTTCCAAACCATCGCCAGTTTCCATGCGGTTTCCATGCGGTTTCCACGACGTATTCACTCTCCATAGAGCAAGTCGCTCTCTTCTGATTCGAATAGAAGCTCGATCGAAATGGAATTGCGCCGCCATTTGACTCGCTCTGGCGGCTAGACAATGAACCTCGCGTGGGGATGTTAATGAGATGTACACTGGACAGATCTCGTTATTTCTCGCTCATCACGAGACGACGTTCTTAACGACACATTGAGCGCGTTGTCTGACGTCAGAGGTCGGTGTGGGCAGAGACGTGCTTTACCGAGCGTGCAGGAGGGCCGTTAAAACGCAACACTCTGCATAAACTGTGCTGATTTATTGATGTTGATGCGGCTTCGGACGTCTTGCTACACACGGGTCTGTATTTAAGTGGTGCTTGAGCAGACAAATAAATAGCAGACGGAGGTGAGCACTAAAAGCGTGGAGTGGAGATGGACCAACTGTTGCTGGCTGTGGACCATGGCGCTCTAGCGTTTAGCTCGAAACAGGGTGATGTTCAATGCTCTAGCGTACTCAACTTTCAACAACTTCATGTGAAATTTTTTTTTTAATATACACCTATATAAATTGAAATTATTTTAAACAAGGAAACTATCCATAAAACAAGAACAATAAATTTAGACACATGTCAATTCACCTTTGTTATACAAAAAAATGAATTAACTGATAGGACAGAGGCACATAGATTACCTTGCACCCTGGCTATACAATAAGCTACCGCTAGAAATCAGAAAATCAGAAAATGTAATTGTATTTAAAAAGTCCTTGAAAATATGGCTGAAAGAGTGTTATTATCTGATCTCACGTAAAATAACGTAGAATGAAATAAAATGGTTATATATATCTACTTTATTATTACCATGAACATGCTCATATGCAATATGATATTATATCAGTTTGTAACTTTTTAGTATTCGTTCGTTTGTATACCTACTAATGGCTTGCTTAATAAGTTTGAGAGTCGAATTCACACTGATTTTTTTTTTTCAAGCAAGACAGTCCGTGCACAAGATTCAACTCATGCGGGCTTCGCACTTACAAAATATCAATCCTACATTTTCAAATTGTATATCAAAACTTTCTATCGAATTATTTATCATTATTGCTTTAATATATGTTTATAATTGTTAACTTTTAATTTTATTATTTGTCTATTTGTTCATTTGTACCTTTCTGTCCACTACCTGTATGCAATTGTTGTGGTACTTGATATGTAAGCGTTGAGTGTGAATAAAATGGTTCAGAATGAGAATAGTATGAATAGTATACAGCATAGAGGCAGAGCATCGCGTAGGTGCTGCTCGCTCGAAGATCCTTCCGTAGGTTACTTACTTATATATTTACCATAATTTGGGTACAACGTTTTCCAAAATGTAATCTATACTTCACCCTATTGGCTATTTACAAGATGAGATGGAATGATTGGTTGCGAGACTTAAACTAGTTGAGAAGCGCCCCCCCCCCCCCCCCCCCTAACAACATCATTCGGACAAATTCAAGATTTAGCCGACAAAGACTATATTCTGAAAGAAGCTATACTATATTGAAGAGCAAGAACCTGGTTGTGGATTAAATTCAGATACACAAAGATTGTAACGAAAAATGACAAGCAATACACCAGAAAACATGAAATAACTATAATAATACACCCTTAATGAAACTAAAAGACCCATGCTCAGAAGGTTGGAATATCAACCCTCTTCAACCCATGTTCAGAAGGTTGAAATATCAACCCTCTTCAGCCCATGTTCAGAAGGTTGGAATATCAACCCTCTTCAACCCATGCTCAGAAGGTTGGGATATCAACCCTCCTCAACCCATGTTCAGAAGGTAGGAATATCAACCCTCTTCAACCCATGTTCAGAAAGTTGGAATATCAACCCTCTTCAACCCATGTTCAGAAGGTTGGAATATCAACCCTCTTCAACCCATGTTCAGAAGGTTGGAATATCAACTCTCCTCAACCCATGTTCAGAAGGGTGGAATATCAACCCTCTTCAACCCATGTTCAGAAGGTTGGAATATCAACCCTCTTCAACCCATGCTCAGAAGGTTGGAATATCAACCCTCTCCAACCCATGCTCAGAAGGTTGGAATATCAACCCCCTTCAACCCATGCTCAGAAGGTTGGAATATCAACCCCCTTCAACCCATGTTCAGAAGGTTGGAATATCAACCCTCTTCAACCCATGTTCAGAAGGTTGGAATATCAACCCCGTTCAACCCATGTTCAGAAGGTTGGAATATCAACCCTCTTCAACCCATGTTCAGAAGGTTGGAATATCAACCCTCTTCAACCCATGCTCAGAAGGTTGGAATATCAACCCTCTTCAACCCATGCTCAGAAGGTTGGAATATCAACCCTCTTCAACCCATGTTCAGAAGGTTGGAATATCAACCCTCTTCAACCCATGTTCAGAAGGTTGGAATATCAACCCTCTTCAACCCATGCTCAGAAGGTTGGAATATCAACCCTCTTCAACCCATGTTCAGAAGGTTGGAATATCAACCCTCTTCAACCCATGTTCAGAAGGTTGGAATATCAACCCTCTCCAACCCATGCTCAGAAGGTTGGAATATCAACCCCCTTCAACCCATGCTCAGAAGGTTGGAATATCAACCCTCTTCAACCCATGTTCAGAAGGTTGGAATATCAACCCTCTTCAACCCATGTTCAGAAGGTTGAATATCAACCCTCTTCAACCCATGTTCAGAAGGTAGGAATATCAACCCTCTTCAACCCATGTTCAGAAGGTAGGAATATCAACCCTCTTCAACCCATGTTCAGAAGGTTGAATATCAACCCTCTTCAACCCATGTTCAGAAGGTTGAATATCAACCCTCTTCAACCCATGTTCAGAAGGTTGGAATATCAACCCTCTTCAACCCATGTTCAGAAGGTTGGAATATCAACCCTCTTCAACCCATGTTCAGAAGGTTGAATATCAACCCTCTTCAACCCATGTTCAGAAGGTAGGAATATCAACCCTCTTCAACCCATGTTCAGAAGGTTGAATATCAACCCTCTTCAACCCATGTTCAGAAGGTTGAATATCAACCCTCTTCAACCCATGTTCAGAAGGTTGGAATATCAACCCTCTTCAACCCATGTTCAGAAGGTTGGAATATCAACCCTCTTCAACCCATGTTCAGAAGGTAGGAATATCAACCCTCTTCAACCCATGTTCAGAAGGTTGAATATCAACCCTCTTCAACCCATGTTCAGAAGGTTGAATATCAACCCTCTTCAACCCATGTTCAGAAGGTTGGAATATCAACCCTCTTCAACCCATGTTCAGAAGGTTGGAATATCAACCCTCTTCAACCCATGTTCAGAAGGTTGAATATCAACCCTCTTCAACCCATGTTCAGAAGGTTGGAATATCAACCCTCTTCAACCCATGTTCAGAAGGTTGGAATATCAACCCTCTTCAACCCATGTTCAGAAGGTAGGAATATCAACCCTCTTCAACCCATGTTCAGAAGGTTGAATATCAACCCTCTTCAACCCATGTTCAGAAGGTTGAATATCAACCCTCTTCAACCCATGTTCAGAAGGTTGGAATATCAACCCTCTTCAACCCATGTTCAGAAGGTTGGAATATCAACCCTCTTCAACCCATGTTCAGAAGGTTGAATATCAACCCTCTTCAACCCATGTTCAGAAGGTAGGAATATCAACCTCACACGAGAGTAAACTTATTGGTTGAAAAATCAACCCATCAGAGTATCTGTTCACACTGGCACATGTGGCCGAGTGGTTAACGCACTTGCTCCGTGTGACCCGGGAGGTATTGGGCATGTCGAACCCGGTTCGATCCCCGCCACCGTCCATCTTTACAGGGGTTTTTCGTGGTTTCCCTCTGTAGTCTAGGCTAATGCTGGGATGGTTCCCACAATATAGGCCACGACCGCTTCCTTCCCACTATCCTTCCCATTACCCATAACACCTTCATCTCATCATCCTATAATCTCATTAATCATCCATCCGACGCCAATAGATCTTAGTCATCATCACAGTGCATCGTTAAAACCCGATATAAAATATAAAAAACAAAAATCTGTTCACATTGATGATATATTGATATTTTATCACCCAAATACCGAAAAAATAAAACGCTTAAAGAAGGCACATATAGCTTTCCTCAACTACCACAGAAAATATGTATTCAACCTTTATGTTACTGGATTTCAACCCTATTCACCACTTGATTCGACCATAAGGGGTAGAAATGAAATATATTGAAATGAACCCTACGAGTCGATTCTCAACTTTTTTTGTTCACCCAGATCGACTGTGAATGGTAGAAAGAGAATGTTTTCATCATATCAAAATTAGTCATGAAAGTCGTTTTTTCAACCTTCTTCTTTACTTAAATCGACTGTTGATGGTAGAAAATCACCGACAATAATAATCGAGGTGGGATCTTATTTGTATTAGTTACATATATTGATACCAGAGTGAGCCACATCTGCATAAGAGATTGGTAGACATACAATAATCATTATGAACATTTATCGTTTTGAACAATTTGCGAAGTACCCGGTGAGGTTCGACCGCGCGCCGGAAGGAGTTGCTAGATTTCAGAGACACACACATAGACGATTTGGCCACAGAGACATGCGCAACTCTAGCATTATGTTCTGTACTTGATCCATAATCCACCATTCTAAGTGGATTTAGGAAGGCAAGGAGGTCGATATTTCATCCCTTTTAGGTTAATAAAATCTACCTCAAATAGTTTAAAATGAGTATTCTGAACTGAATAATATCTCACCATATAGGTCGTTATATCGCATGTAAATGCTTGGAAATATTATACTGAAAAAAAAATCATAATCCTCCATTCTGAGTAGATTTAGTTGAACAAGAGGGTCGATATTTCGTCCCTCTTCGGTTGATAAAATCTACGTCAGAAGGTTGATAATACAAACTCTGAACTGAATAATATCTCACAATATAGGTCGTTATATCGTCCGTGAATGGTTGTAATCAATACACTATTACATGATGTTAGAATATATGGAACCCGGTTGAATTTTCAACCCTTGTGGAAATTTCAACCGTTCTGTTTCCTTTCTTTTCTGAATTGTGTTTTTTAACAACGTCACTCTACCCTGAAATACCATCGCCTACCCAGAGCAACCCTTTTCTAGTTTAGTTTATTTATTATTTACAGCTTTGAAAATTAACACATTTAACAACAGTCTCTAAACTGTAGTTAAATACTATTCCGGTGGCTGCAGGCAGGAATCTACTCTGCTCTACTTTAACAAAGTTATAAATAATAATATACAGTACAAATATAATGAACAATAACGATATAATAGACAATATGCATGATAATAAACTAGAGAATTGACAAACGTATTTTGAGGCCTAATCTACTTTACATAGTCTAATATTGCTTTCATTTGTGTCTGGTCTGGGAAATTTTCGTGGCCCTCGTGGCCCTCGTGGCCCCCGTGGCCCTCATGGCCCTCGTGGCCCCCGTGGCCCTCGTGGCCCTCGTGGCCCCCGTGGCCCTCGTGGCCCTCGTGGCCCCCGTGGCCCTCATGGCCCCCGTGGCCCCCGTGGCCCCCGTGGCCCTCGTGGCCCTCGTGGCCCCCGTGGCCCTCGTGGCCCTCGTGGCCCCCGTGGCCCCCGTGGCCCCCGTGGCCCTCGTGGCCCTCGTGGCCCCCGTGGCCCTCGTGGCCCTCGTGGCCCCCGTGGCCCCCGTGGCCCTCATGGCCCTCGTGGCCCCCGTGGCCCTCATGGCCCCCGTGGCCCCCGTGGCCCCCGTGGCCCTCGTGGCCCTCGTGGCCCCCGTGGCCCTCGTGGCCCTCGTGGCCCCCGTGGCCCTCATGGCCCCCGTGGCCCCCGTGGCCCCCGTGGCCCTCGTGGCCCTCGTGGCCCCCGTGGCCCCCGTGGCCCTCGTGGCCCCCGTGGCCCTCGTGGCCCTCGTGGCCCCCGTGGCCCTCGTGGCCCTCGTGGCCCCCGTGGCCCTCATGGCCCCCGTGGCCCCCGTGGCCCCCGTGGCCCTCGTGGCCCTCGTGGCCCCCGTGGCCCTCATGGCCCTCGTGGCCCCCGTGGCCCCCGTGGCCCTCGTGGCCCTCGTGGCCCCCGTGGCCCTCATGGCCCCCGTGGCCCCCGTGGCCCCCGTGGCCCTCGTGGCCCTCGTGGCCCCCGTGGCCCCCGTGGCCCCCACCCCGACGTCAGTCCAACTGGGATCAGCAAGACACAAACGACCAACGGTCAGAATCAGATGGCCAGCTCGCAACAGCGGGAAAGGAAAAGAACCGGCACATGTAGCTGAGTGGTCAGCTCACTTGCTCCATGTGACCTGGGAGGTGAAGGGAGATATCGGACCCGGTTCGATCCCCGCCACCGTCCATCTTCACAGGGGTTTTTCGTGGTTTCCCTCTGTGGTCTAGGCTAATGCCGGGATGGTTCCTACAATATAGGCCACGACCGCTTCCTTCCCACTATCCTTCCCACTATCCATAAAAACCTTCATCTCATCATCCCATCATCTCATTAATCATTCATCCGATCTTAGTAATCATTACAGTGCGTCGTTAAAACCCACTAAAAAAAAAAACACAATCACGTATATTGATAACAATAATAATGAAGACTTGTCCAGTATATATGAGGTGAAAAGTTCAATCTTTTTTGCTTGATAGGCCTATAATAGTTGATGCGCCGACGTCAATATTTCACATCTAGGACAGACCTAGTGGGAAATATATACATAATAGATGACTGGATGTGTGCTATATAAAACATTCTACCATATTTCTTCCCCCTTTCTACGTATTTCAGTAACAATGATAGAGAATAATGAAGTGTGACAACCGACTGTGATGGTAATTGTTTCAGGAGATTATAATCGTGTGACTTTAGGCTCGCTTGTAACTGAGAACAAGTTCCAACCTCAACCCGATATAGGCTGTCCACTCGAGACCTTGGTCACATCTCGGCGAGCTCGTCACCCAAACTTGAACAACTGAGCTTGACAGTTGACGACACAAGGTATTGGCTCCAGCTCGGGAGTTTTCTACTTGTTTTCAATGTTGGTATCACGCGAGAGACTTGTGTGCTTGGCATCTCGGGGGACGCTAACTCACTTCACACAACTTGTTCTCGCACTCGACCCGCCTCCAGCGGGGGGGGGGGGGGGGGAGGGGGGGGGGGGGGCGACCGAACCAATTACTCATGTCCACTTCATTCATTTCATTACATATGAAGTAACAGTCTTGTCTTCCATGGAATGAAGTTATCAAAACACATATCGCGTCATCAAAAACAAGATGACATTTCAACCCCATCATTATTATCATTCGTATCATTGGATCAGTGGAGCATTTAGGCCTAGGCGCACTAGGCGCGCGCCTAGGGCCCCGGATTTCGAAAAATTACTTTTTTGATATATCTTGGTTTTTAAATTATTAAATACATTTGTAGCCTTCCGTAATCAAAAAATAAATTAAACGCAATATACACTATTTGTTTATAATTGCTACCATATTATGTATTCGTTGCAGCCAATCAAGAGTCCATAGTCGGTTATTTCATGTGTTCCCTTTACGTAACGTATACTTGCTTTCTGCGCCTGCGCATTGTGCGGGCATTGTCTATAGCCATTGAGTCATGGATGGTCGCTGTTTCTGGGCTGTAAACTTACAATTCAGTATTTTTTTCTACATTATTTTGATTTTTTTCTACTGAAAACGTCAAACTCCTCTATTTCTCCAAATGTACATGTAGGGGAGGGGGGGGGGAAGAATCAGATTGCGCCTAGGGCCCCATAAAAGCTGAACGCGCCACTGTATTGGATGAGCGAAGCTAAGACTCAATTTCACCATACGAGAATTCAAAATCAGTTGAAACTTGGCACACACAAGTGTCCTTATCTAACTCGATACTGTATGGTTTTGAGGGGCAATCGGTTGGACCACTTTTGAGAAAGCTCATTTCAAAATTTTCAAAAATCTCATAAGAATAACCCAGAGAAAAAAAATCGTAAAAAATATTTCCTTCGAAAGGATTCAAATTCTCAGGGGATTTCAATCTGATAATCATACACCTTATTTCGAACTTTCAGTCCAATCAAATGAGCCGTTTTGATGTAAAAAAAATATAATCCAATTTTTTCAAATCAATCAAAGCTATTAAGAAACCATTTACATCAAGCAACATGTGTGGAAACGATTGAAACAAAGCCAAAGATAAGTCGATATGTTTCAGCTCATCCATCAACGCGGAAACACATTACATAGGCGTTTGCCTAGTCATATATGAACTTGCAATGTACGAGGCATATGTTGTGACGAATTTGACGTAAGGAGCAGTGTCATGGGCCATGGGGGGGGGGGGAGGGGGGGCAAGGAGTATGGTACAATCAGCATGAATGAAATTCCTCAGAAATATCGAGGGATTAACAGAACTAGACAAGCTGAGAAGCACAGATAAACAGAAAGGCATCAGGAGTAGAAAGACCTATATAACAGCCCGCATCCTAGCTGAGAATGCTTGTCTTCGAAATGCACGACCCAAGTTCGATATGCGTTCAAAGGTTTGGTTGTGGGTTGAAAAGTGAGAAGGGGATAATATTGAACGATTTCCAGTAACCACCGCTAGATGGGGGAGTTTTTCATTTCATAATTTGGACAAAATCTAATTAGGGCCTACATTACACATTTTGGTTAAGGAAATTGGGAAAACTGTAGAATAAGAGGCAAATCTGAATTTGAAATATTGATGAGCAAAGTTGAACTCAGGGATGTGCGTTTGTAATTTATCTCTACTATTATTCGGTAACCGGGAATTGGCAATAAAAACCATCAAATCAGGCATTTTTTTATTCAATTATTGCTCCATGATAGAATTACTCTTCGATTTCTGACTAGGCATATCTAATTGTGGGGGTATTATCAAATTATTGCATTTCACCGCAAGTCCGTAGTGTTAGTAGTTCTTGAGATATATGTGGAGGAAGTGCACCCTGTGTAGTCCGTAGTGTTTGTAGTTCTTGAGATATATGTGGAGGAAGTGCACCCTGTGTAGTCCGTAGTGTTTGTAGTTCTTGAGATATATGTGGAGGAAGTGCACCCTGTGTAGTCCGTAGTGTTTGTAGTTCTTGAGATATATGTGGCGGAAGTGCACCCTGTGTAGTCCGTAGTGTTTGTAGTTCTTGAGATATATGTGGAGGAAGTGCACCCTGTGTAGTCCGTAGTGTTTGTAGTTCTTGAGATATATGTGGCGGAAGTGCACCCTGTGTAGTCCGTAGTGTTTGTAGTTCTTGAGATATATGTGGAGGAAGTGCACCCTGTGTAGTCCGTAGTGTTTGTAGTTCTTGAGATATATGTGGCGGAAGTGCACCCTGTGTAGTCCGTAGTGTTTGTAGTTCTTGAGATATATGTGGAGGAAGTGCACCCTGTGTGGTCCGTAGTGTTTGTAGTTCTTGAGATATATGTGGCGGAAGTGCACCCTGTAAATCTGTCTAAGATGCGGGCTCTTAAGATCGGTAGAGAACGTTCAAGGTGATTCGGGCACATGAGGAGAATGGCATGGGCAAGATCCCGGGGCGAGTTGTGGAGGAAGCTGGTGGTAACGAAGGAGGAAGATGGAGAGTAGGAAGAACGCGAGTAAAGTGGTGTGCAGTGATTTGAGAGGACGTGCAAGAGAGGGGAAGGGCGTGGGTGGACAGAGAGTTGTGGAGGAAGCTGGTGGTAACGAAGGAGGAAGATGGAGAGTAGGAAGAACGCGGGTAAAGTGGTGTGCAGTGATTTGAGAGGACGTGCAAGAGAGGGGAAGGGCGTGGGTGGACAGAGAGTTGTGGAGGAAGCTGGTGGTAACGAAGGAGGAAGATGGAGAGTAGGAAGAACGCGAGTAAAGTGGTGTGCAGTGATTTGAGAGGACGTGCAAGAGAGGGGAAGGGCGTGGGTGGACAGAGAGTTGTGGAGGAAGCTGGTGGTAACGAAGGAGGAAGATGGAGAGTAGGAAGAACGCGAGTAAAGTGGTGTGCAGTGATTTGAGAGGACGTGCAAGAGAGGGGAAGGGCGTGGGTGGACAGAGAGTTGTGGAGGAAGCTGGTGGTAACGAAGGAGGAAGATGGAGAGTAGGAAGAACGCGAGTAAAGTGGTGTGCAGTGATTTGAGAGGACGTGCAAGAGAGGGGGAGGGCGTGGGAGGACAGAGAGTTGTGGAGGAAGCTGGTGGTAACGAAGGAGGAAGATGGAGAGTAGGAAGAACGCGAGTAAAGTGGTGTGCAGTGATTTGAGAGGACTGCAAGAGAGGGGAAGGGCGTGGGAGGACAGAGAGTTGTGGAGAAAGCTGGTGGTAACGGAGGAGGAAGAGAAGAGTAGGAAGAACGCGAGTAAAGTGGTGTGCAGTGATTTGAGAGGACGTGCAAGAGAGGGGAAGGGCGTGGGAGGACAGAGAGTTGTGGAGGAAGCTGGTGGTAACGAAGGAGGAAGATGAAGAGTAGGAAGAACGCGAGTGAAGTGGTGTGCAGTGATTTGAGAGGACGTGCAAGACAGGGGAAGGGTGTGGGAGGACAGAGAGTTGTGGAGGAAGCTGGTGGTAACGAAGGAGGAAGATGAAGAGTGGGAAGAACGCGAGTAAAGTGGTGTGCAGTGATTTGAGAGGACGTGCAAGAGAGGGGAAGGGCGTGGGAGGACAGAGAGTTGTGGAGGAAGCTGGTGGTAACGAAGGAGGAAGATGCAGAGTAGAAAGAACGCGGGTAAAGTGGTGTGCAGTGATTTGAGAGGACGTGCAAGAGAGGGGAAGGGCGTGGGACGACAGAGAGTTGTGGAGGAAGCTGGTGGTAACGAAGGAGGAAGAGAAGAGTAGGAAGAACGCGGGTAAAGTGGTGTGCAGTGATTTGAGAGGACGTGAAGAGAGGGGAAGGGCGTGGGAGGACAGAGAGTTGTGGAGGAAGCTGGTGGTAACGAAGGAGGAAGAGAAGAGTAGGAAGAACGCGGGTAAAGTGGTGTGCAGTGATTTGAGAGGACGTGCAAGAGAGGGGAAGGGCGTGGGAGGACAGAGAGTTGTGGAGGAAGCTGGTGGTAACGAAGGAGGAAGATGAAGAGTAGGAAGAACGCGAGTAAAGTGGTGTGCAGTGATTTGAGAGGACGTGCAAGAGAGGGGAAGGGTGTGGGAGGACAGAGAGTTGTGGAGGAAGCTGGTGGTAACGAAGGAGGAAGAAAAGAGAAGAAGAACGCGAGTAAAGTGGTGTGCAGTGATTCGAGAGGACGTGCAAGAGAGGGGAAGGACGTGGGAGGACAGAGAGTTGTGGGGGAAGCTGGTGGTAACGGAGGAGGAAGAGAAGAGTAGGAAGAACGCGAGTAAAGTGGTGTGCAGTGATTTGAGAGGACGTGCAAGACAGGGGAAGGGTGTGGGAGGACAGAGAGTTGTGGAGGAAGCTGGTGGTAACGAAGGAGGAAGATGAAGAGTGGGAAGAACGCGGGTAAAGTGGTGTGCAGTGATTTGAGAGGACGTGCAAGAGAGGGGAAGGGTGTGGGAGGACAGAGAGTTGTGGAGGAATCTGGTGGTAACGAAGGAGGAAGAGAAGAGTAGGAAGAACGCGAGTAAAGTGGTGTGCAGTGATTTGAGAGGACGTGCAAGAGAGGGGAAGGGCGTGGGAGGACAGAGAGTTGTGGAGAAAGCTGGTGGTAACGGAGGAGGAAGAGAAGAGTAGGAAGAACGCGGGTAAAGTGGTGTGCAGTGATTTGAGAGGACGTGCAAGAGAGGGGAAGGGCGTGGGAGGACAGAGAGTTGTGGAGGAAGCTGGTGGTAACGAGGGAGGAAGATGAAGAGTGGGAAGAACGCGGGTAAAGTGGTGTGCAGTGATTTGAGAGGACGTGCAAGACAGGGGAAGGGTGTGGGAGGACAGAGAGTTGTGGAGGAAGCTGGTGGTA
The DNA here is from genome assembly GCA_964007535.1 of Brachyptera risi. Classification (NCBI taxonomy): domain Eukaryota; kingdom Metazoa; phylum Arthropoda; class Insecta; order Plecoptera; family Taeniopterygidae; genus Brachyptera; species Brachyptera risi. The sequence continues at coordinate 1,368,010 of OZ023331.1, forward strand.
ACGAAGGAGGAAGATGAAGAGTGGGAAGAACGCGGGTAAAGTGGTGTGCAGTGATTTGAGAGGACGTGCAAGAGAGGGGAAGGGCGCGGGAGAACAGAGAGTTGTGGAGGAAGCTGGTGGTAACGAAGAAGGAAGATGAAGAGTAGGAAGAACGCGGGTAAAGTGGTGTGCAGTGATTTGAGAGGACGTGCAAGAGAGGGAAAGGGCGTGGGAGGACAGAGAGTTGTGGAGGAAGCTGGTGGTAACGAAGGAGGAAGAGAAGAGTAGGAAGAACGCGAGTAAAGTGGTGTGCAGTGATTTGAGAGTACGTGCAAGACAGGGGAAGGGCGTGGGAGGACAGAGAGTTGTGGAGGAAGCTGGTGGTAACGAAGGAGGAGGATGAAGAGCAGGAAGAACGTGAGTAAAGTGGTGTGCAGTGATTTGAGAGGACGTGCAAGAGAGGGAAAGGGCGTGGGAGGACAGAGAGTTGTGGAGGAAGCTGGTGGTAACGGAGGTGGAGGAGAAGAGTAGGAAGAACGTGAGTAAAGTGGTGTGCAGTGATTTGAGAGTACGTGCAAGACAGGGGAAGGGCGTGGGAGGACAGAGAGTTGTGGAGGAAGCTGGTGGTAACGAAGGAGGAAGATGAGGAGTAGGAAGAACGCGAGTGAAGTGGTGTGCAGTGATTTGAGAGGACGTGCAAGAGAGGGGAAGGGCGTGGAAAGACAGAGAGTTGTGGAGGAAGCTGGTGGTTACGAAGGAGGAAGATGAAGAGTAGGAAGAACGCGAGTAAAGTGGTGTGCAGTGATTTGAGAGGACGTGCAAGAGAGGGGAAGGGCGTGGGAGGACAGAGAGTTGTGGAGGAAGCTGGTGGTAACGGAGGAGGAAGAGAAGAGTAGGAAGAACGCGAGTAAAGTGGTGTGCAGTGATTTGAGAGGACGTGCAAGACAGGGGAAGGGCGTGGAAGGACAGAGAGTTGTGGAGGAAGCTGGTGGTAACGAAGGAGGAAGATGAAGCGCCAGGCTTGGCTAGCCGGTTTCGAATAGTTAAGCCCTTGTTATGGTGGTACAACACCCTCTGACCTAATTGTACGGAAACAGGGTTTGATGATAATCATTATTATCATCCGACGGAATGAGAAGATGAATGAAACCGATGCAGTTGATTCACACAGCACTCTCACCTCTGATCATCTCAACCGATCACACTGAGATTCCTCATATCTGGTTCAGAGACGCAAATCAATAATAACTCAGATCTATTGACGTCATGCCAGATCAATCCCGTCTCATTCCACCACAACACACCCCAGTCATCCGAATCAGTTAGCTCCGTGCACCCGGGACTTGACTCCCGTCTAGCTGCCGCTCGACCAGTACTGTCAAACGGAATGCTGGAATGAGATTAGATCTGAAGTTTTGAGTTAATATAGGCCTACTATTGTCTACATTCACAGGAAAACATACAGAAATATGAGGGAATATTTTCAGGAAGTAGACAGAAAATCGATTTTTAGATGGAAACTTTTTCAATTTGAAGAGAGAACGTTCGTTTATACTTTATATTATTCTGAGCGCACGTCTGGAATCTCATTGGAATATTTATATTTCTCTCAATATGAGAACTTTTTCATTAGTCTTGGAACATTCAGTTAGCGGCACATGCAGCGCAGTGGTTAACGCGCTTGCTCCATGTGATACGGAAGGTGAAGGAACACATCGGACCTAGTTCAATCCCCGTCATCGTCTATCTTCAGAAGGGTTTTCCGTGGTTTCCCTCTTTGTTCAAGCCACGAAAGAATATATACATATATATGAATTATATATAAATATATATATATAAATATATAAATATATATATATATATATATATATATATATACATATATATATATATATATATATATATATATATATATATATATATATATATATATATATATATATATATATATATATATATATATATATTTATATATATATATATATATATATATATATAGAGAGAGAGAGAGAGAGAGAGAGAAATATATTTATGAATATATACACATATATATATATATATATATATATATATATATATATATATATATATATATATATATATATATATATGTTATATATATATATATATATATATATATATATATATATATATATATATATATATATATATTATATATATATATATATATATATATATATATATATATATATATATATATAGAGAGAGAGAGAGAGAGAGAGAGAGAGAGAGAGAAATATATTTATGAATATATACACATATATATATATATATATATATATATATATATATATATATATATATATATATATATATATATATATGTTATATATATATATATATATATATATATATATATATATATATATATATATATATATATATATATATATATATATATATATATATATATATATATATATATATATATATATATATATATATATATATATATATATATATATATATATATATATATATATATATATATATATATATATATATATATATATATATATATATATATATATATATATATATATATATATATATATATATATATATATATACATATATATATATATACATATATATATATATATATATATATATATATATATATATATATATATATATATATATAAATATATATATATATATATATATATATATATTCAAGGTATTGACTCTTTTGAGAGATGATAATTGACCCTCACAAGCTACTCCAAGTTGTTCTCAATCTAATTAAATACTGCAGATTCGATTGAAGAGTTCGAAGAGTAGAATCTATCACAGCTTCTGATCTCGTCGCTTTGGAAAGCAGATGTATTCCGAGACAAACTCTGAACGATCAAATATCAACAGAAGCCGACTGCGAATGGCAAAGTTGGATGACGAAGTTATTCACGCTGTTTTCCCTGTTCTGTGCTCTCGTTGCGCTGAAAGTAAGCTGCTTCTGGCGCGAAATATTCATGTCAAGAGGCCTCTTAAGAGTCCACGGGAGTCGATTCATCGAGATATCAGTTTCTTGAGAATAACTTCTGAACGGTATGAGATATCAGAATTCTTATACGCTAGAAACACATACAATTTTAATATCTTCAAGATAATATAAGTTATAACTATTCAAGTGATGTCGCCTAACTGTGAGCGTCTAAAAACTGTGTAGCTGAAAAATGTTGTTTTTTTCTAGCTGACGACGCTTCACAGTTATGCAACGTGACTTGAGTAGTTATTATAACTTATATCATCTTGAAGCTATTATAATAATATATGTTTCTCGCTTATTCGAATTTTGATATCTCACACCGTTCGAAAGTCATCACCAAGAAACTGATATCTCGATGAATCGACTCCCGTGGACTCTTAATAGGCCTCTCCAAATGTTGCCTACCTGCTTGATTGCACATCACGTACGGGATACAAGTTGGCAACGGAGAACCAATCATCGTATCAGCATACAGTTCTCGGTTAGATGACCACCAGTTAGATGACCACGGTTAGATGACCACCAATATTCAATACGTTCTCGCTCGAATAGCTTTAGTTCGTGGTATGTTTTCAACCCTTTCGAAATAATTGTCAAAAATCAACATGTTTTTCATTATTCTCACGATTTTTTCCGAGTGATATTGAATAATATCATGAATCATGATGAAAGTGGAGACTCAGATATAATCATTGCGGTTTCATTGCAAGAAGAATTATACTGATTGGTCTCACCGTTTACCCACCATGCAAGTGTTGTGAGCCAAAGACCTGCATTGGCACTTTTTGTCCTGTTGTGACCGCCCCCTGGAGGTTATACTCGCGGGTTATCGGATATAAAGTAGCCTTGTGAGTCTCCGTGGAGAAAGAACAACTCCACCGGCACAGTAGCTGAGTGGTTATTTACTCGCTTCGTGTGGCCCGGGAGGTGAAGGGACATATCGGACCCGGTTCGATCCCCGCCACCGTCCATCTTTACAGGTGTGCATCGTGGTTTCCCTCTGTAGTCTAGGCTAATGCCGGGATGGTTCCTATAATTGAGGCCACGACCGCTTCCTTCCCACTATCCTTCCCACTACCCATAAAAACCTTCATCTCATCATCCCGTCATCTCATTGATTATTCATTCGACGCCAATAGATCTTAGTAATCATTACAGTGCGTCGTTAAAACCCAATAAAAAAAAAAAAAGAATAACTCCGTGCGAAGCGAATCTGTGACCAGTTCGAACTGTAACAACCGGCAGCTCGCGACTCTCTAATTGATCAATCCGCTGATTCATCAGTTCCAGCTCTCCGCAAACATTCAACTGGTGAGGTTATTCAATCAAGAGGAGCCGTGCAGACCGAGGTAAGACTCGAGTCATTGAGCAAGGTCTTTGATGTGCCATGATCGACATTTTGTTTCCCAGCTGCCCCGCCAGATGGGGGGCGACTCGAGGGCAACGCTTAACATGACGTCTGCCAGAGGTCTGTGAAACCAAGCAAATTGTAAATATTTATAAAAGTCCATTCTTCCACTTGAAGTGATGTGTTTCCTATTTTATAATTGATGGACGAGTTTTGTGTGTGTGATGCGTGTGGACCCAATGTCCCAGCATCTTGAATGACATTGTTCTGTGGCAAAAAGGTGGGTGTTGAAATAATAATCAGATGGGCATTAACGGAGACTCCATCCCACTCTTATAGGGCTTTGTCTGTGTGTTTATTTATTCTTTTTTTTTTTTTTGTGAGCACTCCACAGGTCACAAGGGTTGACTGATCGACATGAAACTTTTTCTGTACACGTGGACTCATCCTACTTGGAACTGTATAGTTTTTGGAATCAATTGATTGAAATGTTATATTTGAAAGCATCACCTGCATGTATTATTGTCAATTCAACTTGAGCTTGCTGCAGTAATTTATTTGGTGATTATAGATACTCATTATTATTATTGTTATTTTAATCCTGACAACTTTTGAGACCTGCTTGTTATGTTGATGATTTTAATTATAACTCGTAAATAATGGTATGAACAAAAAGCTAATAAATGAAATGTAATGAAATGAATTGAATTGAAATTAAATTAGATGAAATTAAATGAAATGAAACCGTTTCTGAGAAATATCGTCCCGAAATTTCTAAAAAAAAACCATGCGATTAGTCTACGCAAGAAAATTTGAAAAAAAAAATCTTCAAATGGAATGCAATTATTTCTGAATGTGTACACATGAATGTCATGCGACATCACGATTGTGTAAGCAATTCGAAGCAGCCGTTTTGAAAAAAAAATTGAATCCACTGTTTCTATTCATCAAATATATATTAGAGAAATGAGAAAAAAAACTGACTGACAAAGCCCTACAAGAGTGGGATGGAATCTTCGCTTACGCTGATCTGATTAAATCAACTGCTTTCATTCATCAAATATACTAGGCAAACGCAGCATATACGTTGTGAGATGAGCGAGATATCGGAATATAAGGTATAAAAGTCGTTAGAGTAGTTCTACCCTTGCTACTTTATGGACTCTGGTATTCTACACACCTTGACGTAGCCTATATGAAAAATCATTCATTGTTGACGATTATCGAATCTGTAAGGCAGTCAATATCGGCAATCCGAATGATTGGATGAGCGTAGCGAAGTCTCCATCTCACTTATAAAGGGTTTTGTCTGTGTGTGTTTTTTTTTTTAGACACTCCACGGGTCGCAATGTTTGACTGATCGACATGAAACTTTTTTTGTGCACGCAAACTTTAACAAATTAGAACTGTTCAATTCTTGGAACGAATCGGTTTAGCCTATGACTATCACAACGTAAAGCTGGATTTCCATGCACGCGAGAGCATGTCGCGCGATAACATGTCGCGCGATAACACGTCGCGCGATAACATGTCGCGCGATAACACGTCGCGCGATAACATGTCGCGCGATAACATGTCGCGCGATAACATGTCGCGCGATAACATGTCGCGCGATAACATGTCGCGCGATAGCATGTCGCGCGATAACATGTCGCGCGATAACACGTCGCGCGATAACATGTCGCGCGATAACACGTCGCGCGATAACATGTCGCGCGATAACACGTCGCGCGATAACATGTCGCGCGATAACACGTCGCGCGATAACACGTCGCGCGATAACACGTCGCGCGATAACATGTTGCGCGATAACACGTCGCGCGATAACATGTCGCGCGATAACATGTTGCGCGATAACATTTCGCGCGATAACACGTCGCGCGATAACATGTCGCGCGATAACATGTTGCGCGATAACATGTCGCGCGATAACATGTCGCGCGATAACATGTCGCGCGATAACACGTCGCGCGATAACATGTCGCGCGATAACACGTCGCGCGATAACATGTCGCGCGATAACACGTCGCGCGATAACATGTTGCGCGATAACACGTCGCGCGATAACATGTCGCGCGATAACATGTTGCGCGATAACATTTCGCGCGATAACACGTCGCGCGATAACATGTCGCGCGATAACATGTTGCGCGATAACATGTCGCGCGATAACATGTTGCGCGATAACATGTTGCGCGATAACACGTCGCGCGATAACACGTCGCGCGATAACACGTCGCGCGATAACATGTCACGCGATAACATGTCGCGCGATAACATGTCGCGCGATAACACGTCGCGCGATAACATGTCGCGCGATAACATGTTGCGCGATAACATGTCGCGCGATAACATGTCGCGCGATAACATGTTGCGCGATAACATGTTGCGCGATAACATGTTGCGCGATAACACGTCGCGCGATAACATGTCGCGCGATAACATGTCGCGCGATAACACGTCGCGCGATAACATGTTGCGCGATAACACGTCGCGCGATAACATGTCGCGCGATAACATGTTGCGCGATAACATTTCGCGCGATAACATGTCGCGCGATAACATGTCGCGCGATAACATGTTGCGCGATAACATGTCGCGCGATAACATGTTGCGCGATAACATGTTGCGCGATAACACGTCGCGCGATAACACGTCGCGCGATAACATGTCACGCGATAACATGTCGCGCGATAACATGTCGCGCGATAACACGTCGCGCGATAACATGTCGCGCGATAACATGTTGCGCGATAACATGTCGCGCGATAACATGTTGCGCGATAACATGTTGCGCGATAACACGTCGCGCGATAACACGTCGCGCGATAACATGTCACGCGATAACATGTCGCGCGATAACACGTCGCGCGATAACATGTCGCGCGATAACATGTCGCGCGATAACATGTTGCGCGATAACATGTTGCGCGATAACACGTCGTGCGATAACACGTCGTGCGATAACACGTCGCGCGATAACATGTTGCGCGATAACATGTTGCGCGATAACATGTTGCGCGATAACATGTCCCGCGATAACATGTCGCGCGATAACATGTTGCGCGATAACATGTTGCGCGATAACATGTCGCGCGATAACATGTTGCGCGATAACATGTCGCGCGATAACACGTCGCACGATAACATGTCGCGCGATAACATGTCGCGCGATAACATGTTGCGCGATAACATGTTGCGCGATAACATGTTGCGAGATAACATGTCGCGCGATAACATGTCGCGCGATAACATGTTGCGCGATAACATGTTGCGCGATAACATGTCGCGCGATAACATGTTGCGCGATAACATGTCGCGCGATAACATGTTGCGCGATAACATGTTGCGCGATAACATGTCGCGCGATAACACGTCGTGCGATAACATGTCGCGCGATAACACGTCGTGCGATAAAATGTCGCGCGATAACATGTCGCGCGATAACACGTCGTGCGATAACACGTCGTGCGATAACACGTCGCGCGATGACATGTCGCGCGATAACATGTCGCGCGATAACATGTCGCGCGATAACATGTCGCGCGATAACATGTCGCGCGATAACACGTCGTGCGATAACACGTCGCGCGATAACATGTCGCGCGATAACATGTCGCGCGATAACATGTCGCGCGATAACATGTCGCGCGATAACACGTCGCGCGATAACACGTCGCGCGATAACACGTCGCACGATAACATGTCGCGCGATAACATGTTGCGCGATAACACGTCGTGCGATAACACGTCGCGCGATAACATGTCGCGCGATAACATGTCGCGCGATAACATGTCGCGCGATAACATGTCGCGCGATAACACGTCGTGCGATAACATGTCGCGCGATAACACGTCGTGCGATAACACGTCGTGCGATAACACGTCGCGCGATAACATGTCGCGCGATAGCATGTCGCGCGATAACATGTCACGCGATAACATGTCGCGCAATAACATGTCGCGCGATAACACGTCGTGCGATAACACGTCGTGCGATAACACGTCGCGCGATAACACGTCGCACGAAAACACGTCGCGCGATAACACGTCGCGCGATAACATGTCGCGCGATAACATGTCGCGCGATAACACGTCGCGCGATAACATGTCGCGCGATAACATGTCGCGCGATAACATGTCGCGCGATAACACGTCGCGCGATAACATGTCGCGCGATAGCATGTCGCGCGATAACATGTTGCGCGATAACACGTCGTGCGATAACACGTCGCGCGATAACACGTCGCGCGATAACATGTCGCGCGATTACACGTCGCGCGATAACATGTCGCGCGATAGCATGTCGCGCGATAACATGTTGCGCGATAACACGTCGCGCGATAACACGTCGCGCGATAACATGTCGCGCGATAGCATGTCGCGCGATAACATATTGCGCGATAACCCCTCGCGCGATAACACGTCGTGCGATAAAACGTCGCGCGATAACATGTCGCGCGATAACATGTCGCGCGATAACATGTCGCGCGATAACACGTCGTGCGATAACACGTCGCGCGATAACACGTCGCGCGATAACATGTCGCGCGATAACACGTCGCGCGATAACATGTCGCTTGATAGCATGTCGCGCGATAACATGTTGCGCGATAACACGTCGTGCGATAACATGTCGCGCGATAGCATGTCGCGCGATAACATGTTGCGCGATAACACGTCGTGCGATAACACGTCGCGCGATAACACGTCGCGCGATAACATGTCGCGCGATTACACGTCGCGCTATAACATGTCGCGCGATAGCATGTCGCGCGATAACATGTTGCGCGATAACACGTCGCGCGATAACACGTCGCGCGATAACATGTCGCGCGATAGCATGTCGCGCGATAACATATTGCGCGATAACACGTCGCGCGATTACACGTCGTGCGATAACACGTCGCGCGATAACATGTCGCGCGATAACATGTCGCGCGATAACATGTCGCGCGATAACACGTCGTGCGATAACACGTCGCGCGATAACACGTCGCGCGATAACATGTCGCGCGATAGCACGTCGCGCGATAACATGTCCCGCGATAGCATGTCGCGCGATAACATGTTGCGCGATAACACGTCGTGCGACAACACGTCGCGCGATAACACGTCGCGCGATGACATGTCGCGCGATAACATGTTGCGCGATAACATGTCGCGCGATAACACGTCGCGCGATAACATGTCGCGCGATAGCTTGTCGCGCGATAACATGTTGCGCGATAACACGTCGTGCGATAACACGTCGCGCGATAACACTTCGCGCGATAACATGTCGCGCGATAACACGTCGCGCGATAACATGTCGCGCGATAGCATGTCGCGCGATAACATGTCGCGCGATAACATGTCGCGCGATAACATGTTGCGCGATAACATGTCGCGCGATAACATGTCACGCGATAACATGTCGCGCGATAACATGTCGCGCGATAACATGTCGCGCGATAACACGTCGTGCGATAACACGTCGTGCGATAACACGTCGCGCGATAACACGTCGCGCGATAACACGTCGCGCGATAACACGTCGCGCGATAACATGTCGCGCGATAACATGTCGCGCGATAACACGTCGTGCGATAACATGTCGCGCGATAACATGTCGCGCGATAACATGTCGCGCGATAACATGTTGCGCGATAACACGTTGCGCGATAACACGTCGTGCGATAACACGTCGCGCGATAACACGTCGCGCGATATCATGTCGCGCGATAACATGTCGCGCGATAACACGTCGTGCGATAACATGTCGCGCGATAACATGTCGCGCGATAACATGTCGCGCGATAACATGTTGCGCGATAACACGTCGCGCGATAACACGTCGTGTTATAACACGTCGCGCGATAACATGTCGCGCGATAACATGTCGCGCGATAACATGTCGCGCGATAACACGTCGTGCGATAACACGTCGCGCGATAACACGTTGCGCGATAACATGTCGCGCGATAACACGTCGCGCGATAACATGTCGCGCGATAACACGTCACGCGATAACATGTCGCGCGATAACATGTCGCGCGATAACACGTCGCGCGATAACACGTCGCGCGATAACATGTTGCGCGATAACATGTTGCGCGATAACATGTCGCGCGATAACATGTCACGCGATAACACGGCGCGCGATAACACGTCGCGCGATAACACGTCGCGCGATAACATGTCACGTGATAACATGTCGTGCGATAACATGTCGCGCGATAGCATGTCGTGCGATAACATGTTGCGCGATAACATGTCGCGCGATAACATGTCACGCGATAACATGTCGCGCGATAACACGTCGCGCGATAACACGTCGCGCGATAGCATGTCGCGCGATAACACGGCGCGCGATAACATGTTGCGCGATAACATGTCCCGCGATAACATGTTGCGCGATAACATGTTGCGCGATAACATGTCGCGCGATAACATGTCACGCGATAACACGGCGCGCGATAACACGTCGCGCGATAACACGTCGCGCGATAACATGTCACGTGATAACATGTCGTGCGATAACATGTCGCGCGATAGCATGTCGTGCGATAACATGTTGCGCGATAACATGTCGCGCGATAACATGTCACGCGATAACATGTCGCGCGATAACACGTCGCGCGATAACACGTCGCGCGATAGCATGTCGCGCGATAACACGGCGCGCGATAACATGTTGCGCGATAACATGTCCCGCGATAACATGTCGCGCGATAGCATGTCGTGCGATAACATGTTGCGCGATAACATGTCGCGCGATAACATGTCACGCGATAACATGTCGCGCGATAACACGTCGCGCGATAACACGTCGCGCGATAGCATGTCGCGCGATAACACGGCGCGCGATAACATGTTGCGCGATAACATGTCGCGCGATAACATGTTGCGCGATAACACGGCGCGCGATAACACGTCGCGCGATAACATGTTGCGCGATAACATGTTGCGCGATAACACGGCGCGCGATAACACGTCGCGCGATAACATGTTGCGCGATAACACGTCGCGCGATAACACGTCGCTCGATAACACGTCGCGCGATAACACGTCGCGCGATAACATGTCACGTGATAACATGTCGTGCGATAACATGTCGCGCGATAGCATGTCGTGCGATAACATGTTGCGCGATAACATGTCGCGCGATAACATGTCACGCGATAACATGTCGCGCGATAACACGTCGCGCGATAACACGTCGCGCGATAGCATGTCGCGCGATAACACGGCGCGCGATAACATGTTGCGCGATAACATGTCCCGCGATAACATGTTGCGCGATAACATGTTGCGCGATAACATGTCGCGCGATAACATGTCACGCGATAACACGGCGCGCGATAACACGTCGCGCGATAACACGTCGCGCGATAACATGTCACGTGATAACATGTCGTGCGATAACATGTCGCGCGATAGCATGTCGTGCGATAACATGTTGCGCGATAACATGTCGCGCGATAACATGTCACGCGATAACATGTCGCGCGATAACACGTCGCGCGATAACACGTCGCGCGATAGCATGTCGCGCGATAACACGGCGCGCGATAACATGTTGCGCGATAACATGTCCCGCGATAACATGTCGCGCGATAGCATGTCGTGCGATAACATGTTGCGCGATAACATGTCGCGCGATAACATGTCACGCGATAACATGTCGCGCGATAACACGTCGCGCGATAACACGTCGCGCGATAGCATGTCGCGCGATAACACGGCGCGCGATAACATGTTGCGCGATAACATGTCCCGCGATAACATGTCGCGCGATAGCATGTCGTGCGATAACATGTTGCGCGATAACATGTCGCGCGATAACATGTCACGCGATAACATGTCGCGCGATAACACGTCGCGCGATAACACGTCGCGCGATAGCATGTCGCGCGATAACACGGCGCGCGATAACATGTTGCGCGATAACATGTCGCGCGATAACATGTTGCGCGATAACACGGCGCGCGATAACACGTCGCGCGATAACATGTTGCGCGATAACATGTTGCGCGATAACACGGCGCGCGATAACACGTCGCGCGATAACATGTTGCGCGATAACACGTCGCGCGATAACACGTCGCTCGATAACACGTCGCGCGATAACACGTCGCGCGATAACATGTCACGTGATAACATGTCGTGCGATAACATGTCGCGCGATAGCATGTCGTGCGATAACATGTTGCGCGATAACATGTCGCGCGATAACATGTCACGCGATAACATGTCGCGCGATAACACGTCGCGCGATAACACGTCGCGCGATAGCATGTCGCGCGATAACACGGCGCGCGATAACATGTTGCGCGATAACATGTCCCGCGATAACATGTTGCGCGATAACATGTTGCGCGATAACATGTCGCGCGATAACATGTCACGCGATAACACGGCGCGCGATAACACGTCGCGCGATAACACGTCGCGCGATAACATGTCACGTGATAACATGTCGTGCGATAACATGTCGCGCGATAGCATGTCGTGCGATAACATGTTGCGCGATAACATGTCGCGCGATAACATGTCACGCGATAACATGTCGCGCGATAACACGTCGCGCGATAACACGTCGCGCGATAGCATGTCGCGCGATAACACGGCGCGCGATAACATGTTGCGCGATAACATGTCCCGCGATAACATGTCGCGCGATAGCATGTCGTGCGATAACATGTTGCGCGATAACATGTCGCGCGATAACATGTCACGCGATAACATGTCGCGCGATAACACGTCGCGCGATAACACGTCGCGCGATAACACGTCGCGCGATAACACGTCGCGCGATAGCATGTCGCGCGATAACACGGCGCGCGATAACATGTTGCGCGATAACATGTCGCGCGATAACATGTTGCGCGATAACACGGCGCGCGATAACACGGCGCGCGATAACACGTCGCGCGATAACATGTTGCGCGATAACACGTCGCGCGATAACATGTCGCGCGATAACACGTCGCGCGATAACATGTCGCGCGATAACATGTTGCGCGATAACATGTCGCGCGATAACATGTTGCGCGATAACATGTTGCGCGATAACATGTCGCGCGATAACATGTTGCGCGATAACACGTCGCGCGATAACATGTCGCGCGATAACATGTCGCGCGATAACATGTCGGGCGATAACATGTCGCGCGATAACATGTTGCGCGATAACATGTCGCGCGATAACACGGCGCGCGATAACACGTCGCGCGATAACACGTCGCGCGATAACATGTCACGTGATAACATGTCGTGCGATAACATGTCGCGCGATAGCATGTCGTGCGATAACATGTTGCGCGATAACATGTCGCGCGATAACATGTCACGCGATAACATGTCGCGCGATAACACGTCGCGCGATAACACGTCGCGCGATAGCATGTCGCGCGATAACACGGCGCGCGATAACATGTTGCGCGATAACATGTCCCGCGATAACATGTCGCGCGATAGCATGTCGTGCGATAACATGTTGCGCGATAACATGTCGCGCGATAACATGTCACGCGATAACATGTCGCGCGATAACACGTCGCGCGATAACACGTCGCGCGATAACACGTCGCGCGATAACACGTCGCGCGATAGCATGTCGCGCGATAACACGGCGCGCGATAACATGTTGCGCGATAACATGTCGCGCGATAACATGTTGCGCGATAACACGGCGCGCGATAACACGGCGCGCGATAACACGTCGCGCGATAACATGTTGCGCGATAACATGTCGCGCGATAACACGTCGCTCGATAACACGTCGCGCGATAACACGTCGCTTGATAACATGTTGCGCGATAACATGTCCCGCGATAACATGTCGCGCGATAGCATGTCGTGCGATAACATGTTGCGCGATAACATGTCGCGCGATAACATGTCACGCGATAACATGTCGCGCGATAACACGTCGCTTGATAACATGTTGCGCGATAACATGTCCCGCGATAACATGTCGCGCGATAGCATGTCGTGCGATAACATGTTGCGCGATAACATGTCGCGCGATAACATGTCACGCGATAACATGTCGCGCGATAACACGTCGCTTGATAACATGTTGCGCGATAACATGTCCCGCGATAACATGTCGCGCGATAGCATGTCGTGCGATAACATGTTGCGCGATAACATGTCGCGCGATAACATGTCACGCGATAACATGTCGCGCGATAACACGTCGCGCGATAACACGTCGCGCGATAACACGTCGCGCGATAACACGTCGCGCGATAGCATGTCGCGCGATAACACGGCGCGCGATAACATGTTGCGCGATAACATGTCGCGCGATAACATGTCCCGCGATAACATGTCGCGCGATAACACGTCGCGCGATAGCATGTCGTGCGATAACATGTTGCGCGATAACACGTCGCGCGATAACACGGCGCGCGATAACACGGCGCGCGATAACACGTCGCGCGATAACATGTTGCGCGATAACATGTTGCGCGATAACACGGCGCGCGATAACATGTTGCGCGATAGCATGTCGCGCGATAACACGGCGCGCGATAACATGTTGCGCGATAACATGTCGCGCGATAACATGTCCCGCGATAACATGTCGCGCGATAACATGTCGCGCGATAGCATGTCGTGCGATAACATGTTGCGCGATAACACGTCGCGCGATAACACGGCGCGCGATAACACGGCGCGCGATAACACGTCGCGCGATAACATGTTGCGCGATAACATGTTGCGCGATAACACGGCGCGCGATAACACGGCGCGCGATAACATGTTGCGCGATAACACGTCGCGCGATAACACGTCGCTTGATAACATGTTGCGCGATAACATGTCCCGCGATAACATGTCGCGCGATAGCATGTCGTGCGATAACATGTTGCGCGATAACATGTCGCGCGATAACATGTCGTGCGATAACATGTTGCGCGATAACATGTCGCGCGATAACATGTTGCGCGATAACATGTCCCGCGATAACATGTCGCGCGATAGCATGTCGTGCGATAACATGTTGCGCGATAACATGTCGCGCGATAACATGTCACGCGATAACATGTCGCGCGATAACACGTCGCTTGATAACATGTCGCGCGATAACATGTCGCGCGATAACACGTCGCTTGATAACATGTCGCGCGATAACATGTCGCGCGATAACATGTCGCGCGATAACATGTTGCGCGATAACATGTCGCGCGATAACACGTCGCGCGTCAAAATCGCGAGTAGCGGACATTTTGAAAGTCACTTAAGGCAATTCGAAAGTATAGACATCTAGCGACCAAAACTTGAACTACTATTGGCGTCAATCATTTTGTTCATCTGTCAAAACAACTCATGGTTGAACTCATGTCAATCGAAGTGGATTATCGATAAGTCGCCGGATGCAGTATCCGAAACTGTGTGTGTACTTCCGCCAATGTCGCGAGCTCATACCGCTCGGATGTTGAGCAAATCTCTACTTTCGCGACTTGTCCCTGATTGGTCAGTGAAGGAAAATGTCTGCCGCCTCGCGACCTTGAGCCGCCATGACGCGCGACATGGTGGTATCGCGTGCATGGAGATCCAGCCCAAAGGGATAAGCAACATGGCGCTTTTCTTTCGCACCATGCATATATCAAAGGGATGCCGCCTCACAAATGTTATGATGATTTGCTGGTATTGTTGTATGTTGATCTATACAAGTGATAGATGTAATGCAATCTGTGAATCCAGCTCTTTCCAACTGCATTAAACAATATTGGAATAAATTTCATTTGAATTGGTCAATCTAAATTTGAAATACGTCTGTAAAAGCATTTAGTCCCCTAGTCAAGAGCCCATTTGCTATATTCACCATTTGATAACTGGATAATTACTCATCATAGACGAAAAAGGTCAGAAGCAATGCAAGTATACAACTATGTACTATACATTAAAATACGAGCATAATAATTACGATTTGATTTGTAATTGCGAATCTCAGAAATGTACACGAAAGCGCGCTGATTCCATCATGGTGAAAACGGCCTAATGTTAAAAGGATAGGACTTACGCCATGTTCCTTATCCCGTTACGTTATTGATAGTCATAGGTTCAACTGATTTTGACTAATATCATCTCAAAGTTTCTAAAAACCCCATAAGATTTGGCTGGGTGGAAAATGTTAAGAAATAAATTCTCTCCAAATAAGGTGAAATTCCCTCTGAATGTGTATACATGGATTTTTTACATCACACCATTTTGTAAGCAATTCCAATCAGCTGTTTTGAAGAAAAAGATCGAAATTACTGTTTTCATTCATAAAATGTATCATAAAATAATGACAGAATTGGGTGGCCGAGATTCACTGCTTTGTAGATTCGATATTTGCCCAACAATGAAGTATTTCTCATATGCGTCAAGGTGTGTAGAACCCCAGAGTCAATACAGTAGCAAAGGTAGGACTAGCTTAACGACTCTCAATATACCAGATATCTCGCTCATCCCACAACGCATCTGTTGCGTTTGCCTAGTACAGTCATAGATAATATGCTTCAATTTTCATAACGATATTTGATGAATGAAAAAGATATTTCAATTTTTTCTTCAAAACGGCTGATTAGAATTTAGAATTGCATACAAAATGACAATAATGTGTAAAATTCATGTATATATATTCGGAGAAAATTTCATCACATTTGTAGAGATTTTATTTTTCAACATTTTCCACCCAGCCAAATCTTATGGGGTTTTTAGAAACTTTGAGATGATATTTTTCAAAATCGGTCCGACCGATTCATCCCAAAAACTATACAGTTCCAAGTCAGATGAGTTTGCGTGTACATTAAAAGTTTCATAATGATCAGTCAACCCTTGCGACCTGTGCAGTGTCCACAAACAAACAAACAAACAAACAATTAACAAACAAGATCAGAACAAAGACATAGTGGACAATGTCAATCTCCTTGGCTTAATTATTAACAGCAATCTAGAATGAAATCCT
>OZ023331.1:1390295-1397795 GCA_964007535.1 Brachyptera risi
GGCTCGAACCACCCGTGCGCTAGTGGTGTGGGATAGGGGGGACGGTTGCTTGGAACCTCCATCTCTCGTGGATACGAGTTACATACGAGAGATGAAGGCTCGAACCACCCGTGCGCTAGTGGTGTGGGATAGGGGGGACGGTTGCTCGGAACCTCCATCTCTCGTGGATACAAGTTACACACGAGAGATGAAGGCTCGAACCAACCGTGCGCTAGTGGTGTAGGATAGGGGGGACGGTCGCTCGGAACCTCCATCTCTCGTGGCTATAAGTTACTCACGAGAGATGAAGGCTCGAACCACCCGTGCGCTAGAGGTGTGGGATAGGGGGGACGGTCGCTGGGAAGCCGCACGTCAGCGTGTGAGTCCAGCTCGGATCCTGTGACGTCACACATCGATCAGCTGTGTTGTGGTGAGTCACGTGGTGTCAGCCAATCATGAGCTCGACCCTTGAGTAATGGTATAGCGGAGTATTCAGAGGCTGTTCCAAGTTCCAGCATGTCAGATCCTTGCTGGCGTTGTGAGCTCAACAAACTCACTCTAGCCAACTCAACAGAAACAAACTGGAATACCGAGAGATGAACATTAAATACACAGATATGTTTATCATAAAATGAGCCTGCGGTAAAACCAGGTTTCCACACGAGCTGTCCCAAGAGTTCATGTTTTGATTCAATCATTTTATTCCTCTCTATTTCATCTTCTTCCCTCCTCCTCCCCTTTGTTTGATGATAGAACATTCTGGAGGCCACGTGGTCCCACAGCTGACAGCACGACTCTGTTGAATGCGGCCAGAGTCTCAGAACCCTACCTGGGTTCAGCCACATGCTAGTGGGGCGCAAAGCCTTGGGGTTTAAACTTGGGGGAGCAAAGCCCTGAGACTTGAACCTGGGGAGCAAAGCGCTGGAGCGTAAACCTGGGGGAGCAAAGCGCTGGAGCGTAAACCCGGGGGAGCAAAGCGCTGGAGCGTAAACCCGGGGGCGCAAAGCCTTGGGGTTCAAACTTTGGGGAGCAAAGCCCTGGAGCTTGAACCTGAGGCGCGAAGCCCTGGGGCTTAAACCTTGGGGCGCGCAGCCCTGAAGCTTAAGCCTGGGGGTGCAAAGCCATGGGACTTAAACCTGGGGGCGCGAAGCTCTGAGGTTCAAACCTGGGGGTGCAAAGCCTTGGAG
The DNA here is from genome assembly GCA_964007535.1 of Brachyptera risi. Classification (NCBI taxonomy): domain Eukaryota; kingdom Metazoa; phylum Arthropoda; class Insecta; order Plecoptera; family Taeniopterygidae; genus Brachyptera; species Brachyptera risi. The sequence goes on from OZ023331.1 coordinate 1,391,462, forward strand.
CTTAAACCTGGGGGCGCAAAGCTCTGGGACTCGAACCTGGAGGCGCTTAGTCCTGGGGCTCAAACCTAGAGGCGCAAAGCCTCGGGGCTCAAACCTGGTGGTGCGCAGCCCTGGGGTGCAAAGCTTGGGTTGATATAGCTCAGTCCGTTCATTCGGCTCAGCTCAGTCCGTTCATTCGGCTCAGCTCGGTCCGTTTATTCGGCTCAGCTCGGTCGATTATTCGGCTCAGCTCAGTCCGTCTATTCGGCTCAGCTCAGTCCGTCTATTCGGCTCAGCTCAGTCCGTCTATTCGGCTCAGCTCGGTCCGTTTATTCGACTCAGCTCGGTCGTTTATTCGGCTCAGCTCGGTCGTTTATTCGGCTCAGCTCGGTCCGTCTATTCGGCTCAGCTCGGTCGTTTAGTCGGCTCAGCTCGGTCGTTTAGTCGGCTCAGCTCGGTCCGTTTATTCGGCTCAGCTCGGTCCGTTTATTCGACTCAGCTCGGTCGTTTATTCGGCTCAGCTCGGTCCGTCTATTCGGCTCAGCTCGGTCGTTTAGTCGGCTCAGCTCGGTCGTTTAGTCGGCTCAGCTCGGTCCGTTTATTCGACTCAGCTCGGTCGTTTATTCGGCTCAGCTCGGTCCGTCTATTCGGCTCAGCTCGGTCGTTTAGTCGGCTCAGCTCGGTCGTTTAGTCGGCTCAGCTCGGTCGCTCATTCGGCTCAGCTCGGTCCGTTTATTCGGCTCAGCTCGGTCTGTTTATTCGGCTCAGCTCGGCCGTTTATTCAGCTCAGCTTGGTCCGTTCATTCGGCTCAGATCGGCCGTTTATTCGGCTCAGCTTGGTCCGTTCATTCGGCTCAGCTCGGGCGTTTATTCGGCTCAGCTCGGTCCGTTTATTCGGCCCAGCTCGGTCCGTTTATTCGGCCCACCTCGGGCGTTTATTCGGCTCAGCTTGGTCCGTCTATTCGGCTCAGCTCGGTCGTTCATTCGGCTCAGCTCGGTCCGTTTATTCGGCCCAGCTCGGTCCGTTTATTCGGCCCACCTCGGGCGTTTATTCGGCTCAGCTTGGTCCGTTTATTCGGCTCAGCTCGGGCGTTTATTCGGCTCACACGTTGAACGAGCGTGGCGGAGACCTCTATTCAACTGAAAGCCAGCTGGGTGTTGTCTCTAGACCGTGACGTCATGCCAGTGTGATGACTCGGAGCCGTCAGCTGTCGGAACTAACGTGCCGGTAATAGCGGGCTATTAGCGTTAACTGCCGGTCGTTGGCGGAATGCTGGCCCGTGATTGGCTGGCGGGAGATTCCACATTAACGGCGCACGAGTCATGGTTATTGAAGTATCAGGGGCACAGAAGATGAAATCGTCATCGATTGGACACAACTCTTTATTGGAACTGGTTAAAGAGTGAGAATTGAGAGGGTATTACTTTTCACGCGATAACACGTCTTAAGCTGCTGTCGATCAGTCAATGGATCTCGAGAGCAACAATGCAGAGACTTGTTCTGCGGGAGAGCTTCATGGGAGATGCAGGCGTGATATCAGGGCAGAAACTGCAGCTGACATGCAGAGACTTGTTCTGCGGGAGAGCTTCATGGGAGATGCAGGCGTGATATCAGGGCAGAAACTGCAGCTGACATGCAGAGACTTGTTCTGCGGGAGAGCTTCATGGGAGATGCAGGCGTGATATCAGGGCAGAATCTGCAGCTGACATGCAGAGACTTGTTCAGCGGGAGAGCTTCATGAGAGATGCAGGCGTGATATCAGGGCAGAAACTGCAGCTGATTGGTCCACATTATGACGATTGTTTCGCTTGCCTCCAGTGAAGCAAGTCGTTATGTCGACCTATGAACTGTGATTGATTCAAGCATGGACCGATTCGCTGACCTCATGACGTCACACACGACTATTGGAATCACCTTCTGGATAATAACCTTGGTCACTGATGGCCCAAGTCATTAAGTCTATCCTGACTTGGTTTTTCGTGGTTTCCCACAGTCCTCGAAGCAAATGCTTGGATGAAGTATTAATTGGCCACGACCTGCATTAATTAGTAGAGCGATAGGCCTAATTATAACATTATAGGCCTATCACTAATTTAATTTGTGCATTTTGTATAATGATAAACTTTACATCTGTTGTCAATGGAAAGAAGTGATCATTTCCCAAGAGACTTCGTCAGAGAGGAAGATATCAACATTCGTGTGTTCATACTGAAAGACTTTTATCTATACGGCGGAAAGTTATGGTCACAGACAGCACAGTCCTGGTGTTGAAGTTCATTGGTTTCAAATAATCAAAATGGGGTGGTAAGATCGCCCTTGTGGTGCCCCGTCCAAACAATCCTATCTTCCATCCTTAGCCTTGATTGGGGAACCATGATTTTGTATCGAGTTTCGATGTTAATTAGATCAGCGTAGCGAAGTCTCCATCCCACTCTTATAGGACTTTGTCTGTGTGTTTTTTTTTTGTGGGCACTGCACAGGTCGCAGGGTTTGACTGATCAACATGATTTTTTTTCACGGGTCAACTTTTACAACTTAGAACTGTATAGTTTTTGGAATGAATCGGTTGGTTAGATTTTGAGAAATATCATGTCAAAGTTTTTAAAAAAACCCATAATAATCTTATGGGTTTTTTTAAAAACTTTGACATGATATTTCTCAAAATCTGATCAACCGATTCATTCCAAAAACTATGCAGTTCTAAGTTGTGAAAGTTGACCCGTACAAAAAAAATTGGTGAGAAAATTTGAAAAAATGAAACCTCTCCGAAAAAATTAAAATTCTCTCTGAGTGTTCAAAGATGAATGATACACATAACCACTTTTTTGTAAGCAATTCGAACCAGCCGTTTTGAAGAAAAATATTCAAATAACTGTTTTTATACACTAGGCAAACGCGAAATATGCGTTGTAAGATGAGCGAGATATCTGAATAAGGTATAATAACAGTCCTACATTTGCTACTTTATCGACTCTGGTATTCTACACACTTTGTCCATCATTTAATTGCTACTTTATCTTCTCTGGTATTCTACACACCTTGACGAATATGAAGAATATTTAATGCTTGGGCTAATATCGAATCTAGGAAGCAGTGAATCTTGGCTCATTTCCATTATATTTCATGTATAAAAACAGTTATTTGAATTTTTTTCTTCGAAACGGCTGATTCGAATTGCTGACAAAATGGTGGTTATGTGTATCATTCATGTTTGAATACTGAGAGAACATTTTATTTTTTTCGGAGAGGTTTCATTTTTTCAAATTTTCTCACCCGGCCTAATGTTATGAGGTTTTTAAAAACTTTGACATGATATTTCTCAAAATTTAATCGACCGATTCATTTCAAAAACTATACAGTTCTAAGTTGTAAAAGTTGGCCCGTGCAAAAAAAGTTTCATGTTGATCAGTCAAACCTTGCGACCTGTGCAGTGCCCCCAAAAAAAAAAAAAAACAACATACAAAGCCCTATAAGAGTGGGATGGAGACTTCGCTACGCTCATCTAATCAAATATATGGAAATGAGCCAAGATTCACTGCTTCCTAGATTCGATATTTGCCCAAGCATTAAATATTCTTCATATTCGTCAAGGTGTGTAGAATACCAGAGAAGATAAAGTAGCAATTAAATGAAGGACAAAGTGTGTAGAATACCAGAGTCGATAAAGTAGAAAATGTAGGAATGTTATTTTACCTCATTCAGATATCTCGCTCATCTTACAACGCATATTTCGCGTTTGCCTAGTTAAATAAACAACTAATGGCCTGGGCTTCAGTCAACTAGAGTTGAACTGCAGTTCCAACTATATTCATAACTTCTATTGAATATCATGATTCTTATTTTGAATTCAACTCTTTTCTCTCCAAATGCCTGAAATTGATCCAGCTTACAAATCTCTTCAGGTCCACCGACATTCTGTTTAGAGCTTTTCCTCCTTCCCACACACAGGCTTCGGTTCATGTGGGTTCTGTTCTCCAATAACAGCATACAGAATAGTCTCTTTATTCTGAGGCATTTGATTTGAGTTGTTATCATTGTGAGTTGATCTGTCAATGTCAGCTGTTGATGGCATATAATTGAGCTCGCTTCAATCAGTTTAATGATATTCATGGATCTCTGTCATGTATTCATTCGAAAAACATCACTGAGACAAGTGATCGAGTGGTTGGTACACTGAACCGTCATTCAGGAGACCGGGGTTCGATTCCCGCCATGGTCAACCATCCTGACAGGGGTGCGTCGTGGTTTCCCTCTGTGGTTCAGGTCAATACTGGGATGGTTCCTTAACAACAGGCCACGACCGACTTCTTCCCACCATCTAAAACACCTAATAAAATAACCTCTCATCTTATCATCCCATCATCTCATTCATCATCCACCGACGCCAATAGATCTCAGTCATCAGTACAGTGAGTCGTTGTACCCAATATATTAATAATGATGTTTTTTTTTTTAATTTTTTCAAGGCGTTTTATTTACATGTTATAGTAGTACATGATGATAATAACGTAGACCCACAAAGTCACATAAGTTTTGACTTGCCACCCTCGGTAGCTCGGTCAGCTGAGGCACCGCTTCACAAACTGAAGTCACCGTTGGGCGTGGGTTCGAATCCCGCATAAGGCATGGGTTTTTGTAAATGTCCTCTCACTGATCATCACTTCATGGTTTCATAATCACCAGCTCATTCGTACCCCCGTATAACCTAGCTGTTGGTGGGGTCGTTAAGCAAACAATAAGTTTTGACTTGGTTGTATCTATAACTTGTCTTGTCATTTGAAATAAACATCTGGAAAGCTACGTGAGATAGGAATAAAGAAAGTTGAATGTATAAATATATGAAAATGTTCCCCCTAGAACAATGCAATTGAAAAGGTAATATGCCACAAGAAGTGAATAAGAGAATGGAGCATTATATTATATTAGGTATGCATTATTAGTGTGACTCTATTTTTCATCTCTGGTCAAGTATTTGCACATTCTTAGATATCCATTGCTTCAGGTCAATTTTCACTTGCAATATTCCTGACACTTTTCCTATTCAGCCGAATGAATGAATTTCTTTCATGAATTTTTTTCATGAGAATGAATTTTTTTGAATTTATTCGATTGAATGATTTCGGAATGAGGAATTGCTTCTCTTGTCTACCATAATAATTATAAAACGAAGTTTCTACAAGATTCCCTCTCTGTCTTGTCACGTGTTGATGATTGACTGTATTCTTATAATTGGTATAAAAATGGCTCGTAATTAAAAAATATAAAAGAGGAGATTCTTAAGAGTGAACAGATCATTATTCATTTTGTATATCCATTTTCTGATTCAACGATCTTGAATATTCTCTCTTGTATATTTCCGATCTTACTCAAATAATTATCAGTTGTACAGCCCCATCAGAGGATACCATATCTCAATACGGATTCTATAAGTGCATGATAAACTAAGACTAACGTATTGAGATCAACATATGGCTTCGAAATGTGCCTGCTATACATACCAGATCTAAGACGCTTACAGACAGTTTCAATATGTTGGTCCCATTTGAATTGAATATCAATAATAGGCCCGAATACGTATGATTAGGAGTATTTTCAATTCATATTCAATGATGATGATAATAATGATAATAATGTATATATATGTATATAATATATATATATATATATATATATATATATATATATATATATATATATATATATATATATATATATATATATATATATATATGTATATATATATATATATATATATATATATATATATATATATATATATATATATATATATATATATATATATATATATATATTATATATATATATATTTATATATATATATATATATATATATATATATATATATGTATGTATTCTAATCGATTCGAATAAAAGCTTCACAACAATAAAGGGTACTCTTGTGAGGTTCCACGAAACCCTCATGGCGTTTATCGGTGGAGATATATAGTATAAATTTACTCAAATATAATACAATGAAGAAATAATATATAGATATCTGATGATGAGATATGATAACAATACAATGAAGCGCAATGACGAGAACGTGTGATAATATACAAACCAGGATGGACCAACAGAATCATATTTTAATTGCAGTTGAAGTGAGTAGAAAAGAATGCGATCAACATAGGAAGAGAGAAGTCGAGGAAGTGAATATAGTGACCAATTATACAATACTATTTATTTATTCAATTTATTCAATAATTCCTTCAACCCTCTTCCGAGGAAATCGGAATGGTTAGCAGTTTACAATTATCAGCTTACAATTATCATAGTACAAATGAACAATTCATGACACATTCACGAGTTCAGTAGTACGAAGACAATTATAAA
>OZ023331.1:1402795-1412253 GCA_964007535.1 Brachyptera risi
AGGGCGGGTGTGGACGTCTAGGGTACTGCAGGTGTTGTGACCGAGGAGGTTGATGGGACTGAGAACCACCACGTGCTGGGTTCCGAGTCTCACCGCAGGCCACGAGGGCGGGTGTGGACGTCTAGGGGACTGCAGGTGTTGTGACCGAGGAGGTTGATGGGACTGAGAACCACCACGTGCTGGGTTCCGAGTCTCACCGCAGGCCACGAGGGCGGGTGTGGACGTCTAGGGTACTGCAGGTGTTGTGACCGAGGAGGTTGATGGGACTGAGAACCACCACGTGCTGGGTTCCGAGTCTCACCGCAGGCCACGAGGGCGGGTGTGGACGTCTAGGGGACTGCAGGTGTTGTGACCGAGGAGGTTTCGGACGCGCGCGACGAACGCCTCCAGAAGTGATCTCGAGCAACGAGTAAACATGCGATGTCTCTTAGGTACACTTGACGCCACAGAGAATGAGCGATAAAGACGTATAAGAATGTATGTCCTTGAGGTGATTGTATATGAACATACAGGAAACATCATTGCTTGGATGTTATTTCCATTTCGAGAACACATCTCATTTGCCCGCATACTTGACTTCAGAACCAAGTAGGCAATCATCAGACTCTTGCCCATCACACGACTAGGACTAGGACCAAGACTAGACCTAGGACTAAGACTAGAAGAGAGGTTCTACTCACCAGCGTCTAGATCACGTCTCCGGACCCCTGGAGCGGCGTCTTCGGGTCGACGACCTCGAACCCCTCCTCATTGTCGCCGAGCTGCCTGGACGAGCCGGACACGTGCAGCTGGACCGCGTCGTCCTCCGCCCGGTACGTGACGGCCGACACCATGACCGTCTCCACGTCCACGCTGTCCTCCTTGGTCGTCCCGGTCGCCCTGCGCCTCGGGGGCGACCCGTCGGGCGGCGCCGCCAGCGTCTCCTGCACCGTCTCGTTGTTGCCGTTGCACGTGCGCTCCGAGCGGCCGGCCGACCGAGCCGCCGAGCCCGGGTGCCTGGCTGCGCGCGCAAAGCACGGCAACACCTGCTTGAACTCCTTGCGGAAGTTCTCGTTGAGCCAGGCGTACAGGAAGGGGTTGTAGCAGGTCGAGCTCATGGCCATGGCGTGCACCATGAAGAAGCACAAGTGGTAATACCGCATGCTCGCCGTCGGGATGTACACGTCGTTCAACAGGTTGATCACGTTCAGCGGCAGCCAGGACACGGCGAAGATGGTCACCATGGCGATCAGCATCCGGTTCGTGCGGCGCTTGCGCTCTCGGTCCGACTCCTCCTTCTTCGAGTTCTTGGAGCCGGGCTTTGCGCGTGCGCGATCACGCAGCTTGATCGACACCTTGATGTAGCAGAAGGCGATGATGAACAGCGGGATGACGAACTGTTTGATCGCCGTCAGCCCCCCAAACACCTGCCTGAAGCTCTCTGACGGCCACGTCTCCTCGCAGTAGTACTTGTCGTTGACGAGGTTGACCCGCATGTAGATGCCGTAGGGCAGCGTGACGAGCAGCGAGAACGCCCAGATGCCGGCGATGATGGAGAAGCAGGTGGAGAGCTTCATGCGCGGGTGGAAAGGGTGTATGATGACGCAGTAGCGGTCGATGGCGATGGACATGAGCGTGAGCGTGGAGATGTACACGCTGGAGCCCTGGGCGTAGGCCACCAGGTGGCAGAGCGCGCTGCCGAACACCCACTGGCCGAGGAAGGAGTAGAGCGGCGTGAAGGGCACGGAGAGGGCGCAGAGGAGGATGTCGGACAGCGCCAGGTTGGTGATGAAGTAGTTGGTGACGGTCTGCATGGCACGGTTCCGGTACACGACGTAGCAGACGAGGACGTTGCCGAACACTCCCAACACGAAGATGGTCGAGTAGAGGAGGTAGAAGAGCGCCTGGATCACCTCGTTCTGGATGATCTCGTATGCGTCGTCGGCCGTCTCGTTGAGGCGTCCCGACGCGTTCGGCGCCGTCCAGTTGTCGGCGCCCCACGGCATGTACACGCTCTCGTTAGACGACATCGCCGCTTCACGTGGACATACACATCCCACCTGTTGATCGGACCAGCTTGACGACTTGGCCTCACCAGTCGGCCACTTGGATCTATATCGCGACCCGATTGGATATCGCCTCAGCTCCAACAGCCCCGTCGATCGGATGTCGTGGTTTGTGACGTCAAGGGGGCGGAGAGTGCGAGTCGTCAATTGTCCAGCCGACGGTAAATTAACCGAATGCAAACAAAATCATTAATCACTTATGTCGACTTGAAGAGGATTTTATGCGAAAGAAAAACACACTTTTTGTCTGCAAATCGCTTTTAAATCTACGAAGCAATCAATCAATTCGCTGCATTGAACTTTTGACCGTGGACCTCGTCAGTTGCTAACATTCTATTTGCGATCTCTCTCTCTCTCTCACTCAGCAGCTCGGCTCGGCCGTGTTGCGAACCGCCGCGTGATCCTCGCAGTCAATGCAGGTAATTGGTCAGAATGTTGATGTTTACCTGCCGACGTCGCAATGCCACGCAGTGTGGAGGTGTTTGCTGGGCAATTAGCTGAGAGCGAGAGAGCGAGCGAGAGGTTTGGTCCACGATGTCGGAGATCGCCGTGTTGACACCAGCTGTTAGCGCCGCTAGACTGTTGACACCGCGGTGTGGCTGGAGGTGACAGCGATTGCGGCCACGCGCTGTTTCCACCAAGAGACCCGAGCAGTTAGCACGTCACGTTATGTTCAGCAACTCGACATTTAGAGGCGAATATTCGGAGATTTTCACTCCGCTATTGTGTTGAAAGAGAAGCGACGAGCGAACGAAAAGTTGAACTGAACGTGTATACAATCTTTGAACGTGTAATCGAGTGTTAAACGTCAAGAACAGTTTCCGCACGAATAAATTGTATGACTGAGAAATTCGCTTTGTCGAATCAACTCAATTAAAATACATCGAGGTCATTTCTTCTGTGTATTCGCTAATTGGACACTTGTCCGCCGACCGGACGCGACTAGCGACTGTTTGTACGATGCGGTGACGTCAGACCACGTGGGGCTCAACACGGATCAACACCGTTCAACACCGTTCAACACCGTTCAACACGGATCAACACCGTTCAACACCGTTCAACACCGTTCAACACAGTTCAACACCGTTCAACACAGTTCAACACCGTTCAACACCGTTCAACACGGCTCAACACCATTCAACACAGTTCAACACGGATCAACACCGTTCAACACAGTTCAGCACCGTTCAACACAGTTCAACACCGTTCAACACCGTTCAACACGGCTCAACACCATTCAACACAGTTCAACACGGATCAACACCGTTCAACACCGTTCAACACAGCTCAACACAGCTCAACACCGTTCAACACAGTTCAACACAGTTCAACACCGTTCAACACAGTTCAATGCAGATCAACACAGTTCAATGCAGATCAACACAGTTCAACACCGTTCAACACAGTTCAACACAGTTCAACACCGTTCAACACATTCAATACGGATCAACACCGTTCAACACAGTTCAACACAGATCAACACATTTCAACACCGTTCAACTCGGATCAACACAGTTCAACACCGTTCAACACAGATCAACACAGTTCAACACCGTTCAACACGGATCAACACAGTTAAATACCGTTCAACACAGTTCAACACGGATCAACACAGTTCAACACAGTTCAACACGGATCAACACAGTTCAACACAGATACAGCAACAGTTCGACACAGTTCAATACAGTTCAACACCGTTCAACACAGTTCAACACAGTTCAACACGGATCAACACGGATCAACACAAATCAACATGGATCAACACGAAAGGCTGGATACATCAACAGTTCAACACGATTCAACACAGTTCAACACCGTAAACGCAGTTCAACACCGTTCAACACCATTCAACACAGTTCAACACAGATCAACACAGTTCAACACCGTTCAACACAGTTCAACACGGATCAACACAGTTCAACACGGATACATCAACAGTTCAACACAGTTCAACACAGTTCAACACCGTTCAACACATTTGAACACAGTTCAACACGGATCAACACGGATCAACTTAAATCAACACGGATCAACACGAAAGGCTGGATACATCAAGAGTTCAACACAGTTCAACACCGTTCAACACAGTTCAACACAGTTCAACACAGTTCAACACCGTTCAACACGGTTCAACACAGTTCAACACAGTTCAACACGGTTCAACACAGTTCAACACAGTTCAACACGGTTCAACACAGTTCAACACAGTTCAACACAGTTCAACACCGTTCAACACGGTTCAACACAGTTCAACACAGTTCAACACAGTTCAACACAGTTCAACACAGTTCAACACAGTTCAACACAGTTCAACACAGTTCAACACAGTTCAACACAGTTCAACACAGTTCGACACAGTTCAACACAGCTCAACGCCAATCAACACGAGAGGCTGGGAACATTCACAGATCTCATAGCACGGATAAACATATATTGATGTACTGTCAAATGTATTTATATTCGAATATCTGACAGGAATAATTCACATCAAGAAAACGACGAAGAAGTAGTTTATGCTTTCTTTCTTCAGTCCTTTAATAGCTTTCCTCAAAGTTCTGCTCCAGCTCCAGTTCTATGCTTTATGCTCCAGCTCCAGTTCTATGCCTTATGCTCCAGCTCCAGTTCTATGCTTTATGCTCCAGCTCCAGTTCTATGCTTTATGCATCAGGCTATGCTGGTCCCTGCTCTCTCACACAGTCGTGTGTACTTGTTGTATTATCTCCCCAGTTGACACTGTTACACTTGACACGACCACAGCCTGTCTGACGACCACAGCCTGCTCTCGTTACTGTTTAACGACCCGATCTGTAGGCCCGTGTTGTCCGAACCTGGGTGTTAACAGCGCCTTAAAGACTTGCCTCGCGTCGTTAACTCGTCTCGAAGTCACATGCAGTCACACGTTAAACGAATATTAATGTTTCTAATGAACTTTCATGCGTTTTTTTATGTCGACAGATCGGCGATAATGTCGTCTATCACCGCAGCCTCGGGGCGTCGGTGCGAACCGTTTCAACCGCGCTCCTGGTTGGTCCTGGAGGATCTGATCTCTGGCAGGCTGATCCTGATTGGTCCTTGAGGATCTGATCTCTGGCGGGCTGATCCTGATTGGTCCTGGAGGATCTGATCACTGGCAGGCTGATCCTGATTGGTCCTGGAGGATCTGATCTCTGGCAGGCTGATCCTGATTGGTCCTGGAGGATCTGATCTCTGGCAGGCTGATCCTGATTGGTCCTGGAGGATCTGATCTCTGGCAGGCTGATCCTGATTGGTCCTGGAGGATCTGATCTCTGGCAGGCTGATCCTGATTGGTCCTGGAGGATCTGATCTCTGGCAGGCTGATCCTGATTGGTCCTTGAGGATCAGATCTCTGGCAGGCTGATCCTGATTGGTCCTGGAGGATCTGATCTCTCGCAGGCTGATCCTGATTGGTCCTGGAGGATCTGATCTCTGGCAGGCTGATCCTGATTGGTCCTGTAGGATCTGATCTCTGGCAGGCTGATCCTGATTGGTCCTGGAGGATCTGATCTCTGGCAGGCTGATCCTGATTGGTCCTGGAGGATCTGATCTCTGGCAGGCTGATCCTGATTGGTCCTGGAGGATCTGATCTCTGGCAGGCTGATCCTGATTGGTCCTGGAGGATCTGATCTCTGACAGGCTCACGGCGTTCCACAGACTTGACGCGTGGATCTATCAACTTTGAGTATCTTTGGAATAAGATGTTTGGATATATTCCGACTGGCTGCTTTGACACGGATGAGCCAGAAGAACTTGTGACGGGTCCGGAGACCAGCTAGAGTCACGGCTGATCTTATCAGACTTGACAGAGTTTTTTCAGGTCTTCTCAGATTATCAGGACACTGTTTGGCAGGTCATTTCATACATATAACTTCCAACGGGAATCAAACTAATGAAATCTGGGATTTCGAATGAGTGTGAAGATCGCGTCGCGTATCGCGCGTGTTACTGGTCGGCGGGCGTCGCGGGCGTCGCGGGCGTCTGTACGGCAGAGCGGCGCTGAGACGACTGCCGGCGTGCTCTCCGCCTACCGCTCGACTCGTGGCGTGCGCGCGCAGCTCTAGCGGCGAACAAGAGAACATTCCTGAGGGGGGGGGGGGGGGAGGGGGGGTTTCTGACGTCCGAGGAATGTGTCGAGTTGATTATTCACATATTTTAGAAGGCGTCCCGTTGTTCTCATGTTCCTCCAAGTGGCGGAGGCCGTGTGTTCGTGGGGTCGTTGTGCCGGGGCGACGCGTCGTTTGACGAGTCACGTATTCAGATGAGATGTGGACTTGACGCGTCCCGTTGTTCTCTTGTTCCTCCAAGTGGCGGAGGCCGTGTGTTCGTGGGGTCGTTGTGCCGGTGCGACGCGTCGTTTGACGAGTCACGTATTCAGATGAGATGTGGACTTGACGCGTCTTGTTGTTCTCTTGTTCCTCCAAGTGGCGGAGGCCGTGTGTTCGTGGGGTCGTTGTGCCGGGGCGACGCGTCGTTAGACGAGTCACGTATTCAGATGAGATGTGGACTTGACGCGTCCCGTTGTTCTCATGGTCCTCCAAGTGGCGGAGGCCGTGTGTTCGTGGGGTCGTTGTGCCGGGGCGACGCGTCGTTAGACGAGTCACGTATTCAGATGAGATGTGGACTTGACGCGTCTTGTTGTTCTCTTGTTCCTCCAAGTGGCGGAGGCCGTGTGTTCGTGGGGTCGTTGAGCCGGGGCGACGCGTCGTTTGACGAGTCACGTATTCAGATGAGATGTGCAGACATGGGAGGGAACAGAACGTGGAGATGGAATTATTAAGAAACAAATGGAGTATTGGACAATCTGTTGTATGGAATGTGATTGAATCTTGGATTTTTCCATTTCGATAATCCTTGTTCCGGTCTGAACCTTCATTTCACCTTTCTTATCTCTCCCCCCAGCCTGATCCCCCCAGTTGAAACGTCCACCCCTCTCTCTGTTGGTCGAGATATCGTACCCCCATATAGTCTGACTGTTGATAGAGCATCTCGTACCCCCATATGGCCTGACTGTTGATCGATCATCTCGTACCCCCATATAGCCTGACTGTTGATGGAGCATCTCGTACCCCCATATAACCTGGCTGTTAGTAGAACCTCTCGTACCCCCAAATGACCTGGCTGTTGTTCGAGCCTCTCGTACCCCCATAGACCTAACTGTTGGTGGAGCATCTCGTACCCCCATATGACCTGGCTGTTGTTCGAGCCTCTCGTAACATCATGACCTGGATGTTGGTCCAGCCTCTCGTACCCCCATATAACATGGTTGTTGGTGGAGCATCTCGTACCCCATAGACCTGGCTGATGGTGGAGCATCTCGTACCCCCATATGACCTGGCTGTTGGTCGAGCCTCTCGTACCCCCATATAACATGGCTGCTGGTCGAGCCTCTCGTACCCCCATATAACCTGGCTGTTGTTCGAGCCTCTCGTACCCCCATATGACCTGGCTGTTAGTAGAACCTCTCGTACCCCCATAGACCTGGCTGTTGGTGGAGCATCTCGTACCCCCATATGACCTAGCTGTTGTTCGAGCCTCTCGTAACATCATATGACCTGGATGTTGGTCGAGCCTCTCGTACCCCCATATAACATGGTTGTTGGTGGAGCATCTCGTACCCCCTTAGACCTGGCTGATGGTTGAGCATCTCGTACCCCCATATGACCTGGCTGTTGTTCGAGCCTCTCGTACCCCCATATACCTGGCTGTTGTTCGATCCTCTCGTACCCCCATATGACCTGGCTGCTGGTCGAGCCTCTCGTACCCCCATATAACATGGTTGTTGGTGGAGCATCTCGTACCCCCATATGACCTGGCTGCTGGTCGATCATCTCTTACCCCCATATGACCTGGCTGCTGGTCGAGCCTCACGTACCCCCATATGACCTGGCTGTTGGTCGATCTTCTCGTACCCCCATATAACATGGCTGCTGGTCGATCATCTCTTACCCCCATATGACCCGGCTGCTGGTCGAGCCTCACGTACCCCCATATGACCTGGCTGTTGGTCGATCTTCTCGTACCCCCATATAACATGGCTGCTGGTCGATCATCTCTTACCCCCATATGACCTGGCTGCTGGTCGAGCCTCACGTACCCCCATATGACCTGGATGTTGGTCGATCTTCTCGTACCCCCATATAACATGGCTGCTGGTCGATCATCTCTTACCCCCATATAACATGGCTGCTGGTCGATCATCTCTTACCCCCATATGACCTGGCTGCTGGTCGAGCCTCACGTACCCCCATATAACCTGGCTGTTGGTCGATCATCTCTTACCCCCATATAACATGGCTGCTGGTCGATCATCTCTTACCCCCATATGACCTGGCTGCTGGTCGAGCCTCACGTACCCCCATATGACCTGGCTGTTGGTCGATCTTCTCGTACCCCCATATAACATGGCTGCTGGTCGATCATCTCTTACCCCCATATGACCTGGCTGCTGGTCGAGCCTCACGTACCCCCATATGACCTGGCTGTTGGTCGATCTTCTCTTACCCCCATATAACATGGCTGCTGGTCGATCATCTCTTACCCCCATATAACATGGCTGCTGGTCGATCATCTCTTACCCCCATATGACCTGGCTTCTGGTCGAGCCTCACGTACCCCCATATAACCTGGCTGTTGGTCGATCATCTCTTACCCCCATATAACATGGCTGCTGGTCGATCATCTCTTACCCCCATATGACCTGGCTGCTGGTCGAGCCTCACGTACCCCCATATGACCTGGCTGTTGGTCGATCTTCTCGTACCCCCATATAACATGGCTGCTGGTCGATCATCTCTTACCCCCATATGACCTGGCTGCTGGTCGAGCCTCACGTACCCCCATATGACCTGGCTGTTGGTCGATCTTCTCGTACCCCCATATAACATGGCTGCTGGTCGATCATCTCTTACCCCCATATAACATGGCTGCTGGTCGATCATCTCTTACCCCATATGACCTGGCTGCTGGTCGAGCCTCACGTACCCCCATATAACCTGGCTGTTGGTCGATCATCTCTTACCCCCATATAACATGGCTGCTGGTCGATCATCTCTTACCCCCATATGACCTGGCTGCTGGTCGAGCCTCACGTACCCCCATATGACCTGGCTGTTGGTCGATCTTCTCGTACCCCCATATAACATGGCTGCTGGTCGATCATCTCTTACCCCCATATGACCTGGCTGCTGGTCGAGCCTCACGTACCCCCATATGACCTGGCTGTTGGTCGATCTTCTCTTACCCCCATATAACATGGCTGCTGGTCGATCATCTCTTACCCCCATATAACATGGCTGCTGGTCGATCATCTCTTACCCCCATATGACCTGGCTGCTGGTCGAGCCTCACGTACCCCCATATAACCTGGCTGTTGGTCGATCATCTCTTACCCCCATA
>OZ023331.1:1412453-1469893 GCA_964007535.1 Brachyptera risi
AACCTGGGCTCGAGCCCTGGACTCGGTCTCATGCGAGCTTAGGCTTCTACGTCACGGACCTGGGACAACCTGGGCTCGAACCCTGGACTCGGTCTCATGCGAACTCAGACTTCTGATTGGACAGAGAGAGCGCGACAAACCCTTTGTTCACCCCCCCCCCCCCCCCCACTTCAACCTCCCCTCTACATGTGGTCTGCTAACCACATAACTACCAGTCTGTGCATAGCAACAAGAGCCGGGGGGGGGGGGGGGCTCAACGATAAGCCAAATCCCCAAATGACCCCAAATGACTTGGAAAGGAGAAGAACCAATCGGAGGGATCGATGCCAGAGGTCAGTCTTGTCCCAACTCCTCTTACATGGGCCTGTCTCTATAGGCACATACCCTCGTGAGCAGAGGGTGACAAACAGCGTGGTTAGGTGGGGGTACGAATTGTCAATGAATACCATCACAATATATTTTTCTAATAAGATCAAAACTTGATTCGAAATCATTGTTTCCCAATTGAGGCTAAGGATGAAAGATAGGATCTTTTGGACGGGGCACCACAAGGGCGATCTTACCACCCCATTTTGATTATTCAAAACTAATGAACTTCAACACCAGGACTGTGCTGTCTGTGATAATAATTTCTCGCCGCAGATAAGTCCTTCAGTATAAACACACGAATGTTGGTATCTTTCACTTTGACCTAAGTCTCTTGGGCAATGATCACTTCTTTCTCTTGACAGCAGATGTGAAGTGTATATTTATACACCATCGACAAATGGTCATGATCCATGCCCATGTGACGGGACTCGAACTCACATCTCATCTCCCCACAAGGTCTGAAACACCGCCCTCTCGAGTGAGCCATGTAGGAGAATATAATCAGACGAGCTTTAGCGAGGATTCGATTTGACATACTGAAAAAAATTGGTATTCGTTTTATGTTTTTTTTTTATATGTTTTTTTTGTCGGTTCTCCACAGGTAAAACGGCTACAGCTATCAACTCCAAACTTTTTTTTGTGATGGTTCCTCATCTAACTCAGATCTGTATATTTTTGTGGCATTATCGGGTGGTAACTTTCATTTTTATGAATTTTAGAAATTTCAAAAATACTTGTTAGAATAACACGACGGAAAAAAAATTTAAAAAAATATTTTCAAAAGAAATGAAATTCTGTGTGAAGTTGAATAACATATTTATACACATTTCTGGAAATTCTCAACTTGATCGAGTGAGCCATTTCAAAGAAAAAACATGAAATGTGCTAAATTTGTACCACTCGAAGCAGTTTTTACCCATTTATAACTTAAATGTCACCCAATTGGTGAATTTAGGCAAAAGTTTGGAAAGTAGTCGACATACTATTACTATCCGCTCGTTCAACAACGCATATATGGCATTTTCCTAGTAATAATAATAATGATTATAATTATCCATTGATCAGTGAAACATTTGCACATACATGAGATATACATGTTCATAGAGTATGTCAATCAGTCGAATAACAATCCCAACTACAACGTGGACCATATTCATTAAGAGTCCACGGGAGTCGATTTAGCGAAATATCAGTTTTTTGGTGATAACTCTCGAACGGTATAAGATATCAAAATTCTAATAATTTAGAAACACAGATAATTATAATAGCTTCAAAATGATATAATATATAACTATTCAAGTCATGTCGCATAACTGTCAAGAGTATACAGCTGAAAAATATGTTTTTTTAGCTGTATACTCTTGATAGTCACGCGACATGACTTGAATAGTTATATCTTATATCATCTTGAAGCTATTATAATTATCTGTGTTTCTCGCTTATTAGAATTTTGATATCTCATCCGTTCAGAAGTTATCACCAAAAAACTTATATTTCGCTAAATCGACTCCCGTGGACTCTCAACTGCCTGCCCTCCTGGATTGAGAAAGAATAGTGTACGCTCCAAGCTGATGGGAAAAGGGAATGGAAAAGGAAGGGAAGGGAAAAAATTCCCAATTGACAATGTGTTCTGGCTGCCTATACACTGTATAGGATCTCAAATCATTCAAAAAACATTCTGAAGTTTATTGACAGAGAGTATTTATATTGCAAACTATTTTAATTCTACTATTAAATAGTTATATATTATATCATTTTGAAGCTATTATAATTATCTGTGTTTCTAACTTATTAGAATTTTGATATCTTATACCGTTCGAAAGTTATCACCAAAAAACTGATATTTCGCTAAATCGACTCCCGTGGACTCTTAATGAATATGGTCCACGTTGTAGTTGGGATTGTTATTCGACTGATTGACATACTCTATGAACATGTATATCTCATGTATGTGCAAATGTTTCACTGATCAATGGATAATTATAATCATTATTATTATTACTAGGAAAATGCCATATATGCGTTGTTAAACGAGCGGATAGTAATAGTATGTCGATTTTTTTGCAAAACTTTAGCCTGCATTCGCCAATTGGGTGATATTCAAGTTCGAAATGGGTAAAAACTGCTTCGAGTGGTACCAATTTAGCACATTTTATGGAGGTTTTTTCGAAATGGCTGACCCGATCAAACTGAAAATTTCAAGAAATGTGTCTCAGAATGTAACTCAACTTCACGCAGAATTTCTTCATTTTTTTCTTTCAAATAATTTTTTTTTTCCGACGTGTTATTCTAATGGGTATTTTTTTTTAATTCTAAAATTCATTAAAAAAAGTTACTACTCGATAATGCCACGAAACTATACAGATCTAAGTTAGATCAGGAACCATTATTTAAAAAAGTTTGAATTTGATGGCTGTAGCCGTTTGACCTGTGGAGAACCGACAGAAAAACATTAATAAAAAAATTTAAAAACTTAAAAACGAACACCAATTTTTTTCAGTATGTCAAATTGAATCCTCGCTGAAGCTCGTGTGATTATATTTCCAGATTCAATCAAATATTGCGTCATGTTCTCAGATATGCAGACTTGTCAACACTGCTGAAATATAACTCGTGGAGCTTGACGCAAACGCAAGGGAGAAATGCAAATATGAACCGTACCGTTAAAACACGATTACCATTCTGTAAGAAATTGAATCACGAGTTTTCTTTGTGAGGGAACCAAGTCTCTGCAAGCCTCGAGTCACGGCGGTTTTTCGGTTGAGACAGTTCTGGAATTTCCTGAATACTCAGTCAAGTTATCTTTGACATTTTTTTGATGGAGACAGAAACATTGAAAAACCCATGAATACTTATATTTGTAGCTATGAATTTCATTTCGTACCTGTTGATTGATGTTGATGGTAATTAATTCTTGTCATGTATTCAACCTCGTGAATCAGCTATAATTGGATGAGTAAATATCCTTACTGCTACTAGATTATTCATGGACCTACTACGGGAAACTCCACTCTTATTAGGAACACATTTGATTTGTTAGTATTTTCGACAATTATTGTCTGTATCTTCAGGGCAGTGTCAAGATATTTTGCACCCCTGGGCCCGCATTGTTCTGACAACCCTCCTCCCCCTCCTCCCCCTCAAGTATTGTAATATATCCACCATAGCGCACCATCCTGTGGATAAGACGAGCTCCAGGCTCTCATTCGGGAGCACATTCCTGATCATTGTGTTGGGTTATTAGACGTACTAAGACCTGTCAATGAGGAAGATCAATAATATAGACTTAGATCATTACTGAATAATATGTTGAAACTGGGCAAACGCGTCATGTCATGCCGCCTTGATGGATGAGCTGGAACAATATATCAACTCATATCTTCGGATTGGTCATATATGTATATATATATATATATATATATATATATATATATATATATATATATATATATATATATATATATATATATATATATATATATATATATATATATATATATATATATATATATATATATATATATGTATATATATATATATATATATATATATATATATATATATATATATATATATATATATTATATATATATATATATATATATATATATATATATATATATATATATATATATATATATATATATATATATATATATATATATTTATATATATATATATATATCCACCTTGAGATCCGAACAATTACGTCACTGTCCTCCTATTTCCTAATCGATTTCTATGATAGTGAAAACGCTCTGTTTCAATCGTTTCCGTTTAAATGATGACTTGTTGAAAGTGACCGGTAAATGATGACTTGTTGAAAGTGACCGGTAAATGATGACTTGTTGAAAGTGACCGGTAAATGATGACTTGTTGAAAGTGACCGGTAAATGATGACTTGTTGAAAGTGACCGGTAAATGATGACTTGTTGAAAGTGACCGGTAAATGATGACTTGTTGAAAGTGACCGGTAAATGGTGACTTGTTGAAAGTGACCGGTAAATGATGACTTGTTGAAAGTGACCGGTAAATGATGACTTGTTGAAAGTGACCGGTAAATGATGACTTGTTGAAAGTGACCGGTAAATGATGACTTGTTGAAAGTGACCGGTAAATGATGACTTGTTGAAAGTGACCGGTAAATGGTGACTTGTTGAAAGTGACCGGTAAATGATGACTTGTTGAAAGTGACCGGTAAATGATGACTTGTTGAAAGTGACCGGTAAATGATGACTTGTTGAAAGTGACCGGTAAATGATGACTTGTTGAAAGTGACCGGTAAATGATGACTTGTTGAAAGTGACCGGTAAATGATGACTTGTTGAAAGTGACCGGTAAATGATGACTTGTTGAAAGTGACCGGTAAATGATGACTTGTTGAAAGTGACCGGTAAATGATGACTTGTTGAAAGTGACCGGTAAATGATGACTTGTTGAAAGTGACCGGTAAATGATGACTTGTTGAAAGTGACCGGTAAATGGTGACTTGTTGAAAGTGACCGGTAAATGATGACTTGTTGAAAGTGACCGGTAAATGATGACTTGTTGAAAGTGACCGGTAAATGATGACTTGTTGAAAGTGACCGGTAAATGATGACTTGTTGAAAGTGACCGGTAAATGATGACTTGTTGAAAGTGACCGGTAAATGATGACTTGTTGAAAGTGACCGGTAAATGATGACTTGTTGAAAGTGACCGGTAAATGGTGACTTGTTGAAAGTGACCGGTAAATGATGACTTGTTGAAAGTGACCGGTAAATGATGACTTGTTGAAAGTGACCGGTAAATGATGACTTGTTGAAAGTGACCGGTAAATGATGACTTGTTGAAAGTGACCGGTAAATGATGACTTGTTGAAAGTGACCGGTAAATGATGACTTGTTGAAAGTGACCGGTAAATGATGACTTGTTGAAAGTGACCGGTAAATGATGACTTGTTGAAAGTGACCGGTAAATGATGACTTGTTGAAAGTGACCGGTAAATGATGACTTGTTGAAAGTGACCGGTAAATGATGACTTGTTGAAAGTGACCGGTAAATGATGACTTGTTGAAAGTGACCGGTAAATGATGACTTGTTGAAAGTGACCGGTAAATGATGACTTGTTGAAAGTGACCGGTAAATGGTGACTTGTTGAAAGTGACCGGTAAATGATGACTTGTTGAAAGTGACCGGTAAATGGTGACTTGTTGAAAGTGACCGGTAAATGATGACTTGTTGAAAGTGACCGGTAAATGGTGACTTGTTGAAAGTGACCGGTAAATGATGACTTGTTGAAAGTGACCGGTAAATGATGACTTGTTGAAAGTGACCGGTAAATGATGACTTGTTGAAAGTGACCGGTAAATGATGACTTGTTGAAAGTGACCGGTAAATGATGACTTTTTGAAAGTGACCGGTAAATGATGACTTGTTGAAAGTGACCGGTAAATGGTGACTTGTTGAAAGTGACCGGTAAATGATGACTTGTTGAAAGTGACCGGTAAATGGTGACTTGTTGAAAGTGACCGGTAAATGATGACTTGTTGAAAGTGACCGGTAAATGATGACTTGTTGAAAGTGACCGGTAAATGGTGACTTGTTGAAAGTGACCGGTAAATGATGACTTGTTGAAAGTGACCGGTAAATGGTGACTTGTTGAAAGTGACCGGTAAATGGTGACTTGTTGAAAGTGACCGGTAAATGATGACTTGTTGAAAGTGACCGGTAAATGGTGACTTGTTGAAAGTGACCGGTGAATGGTGACTTGTTGAAAGTGACCGGTGAATGGTGACTTGTTGAAAGTGACCGGTAAATGATGACTTGTTGAAAGTGACCGGTAAATGATGACTTGTTGAAAGTGACCGGTAAATGGTGACTTGTTGAAAGTGACCGGTAAATGATGACTTGTTGAAAGTGACCGGTAAATGATGACTTGTTGAAAGTGACCGGTAAATGATGACTTGTTGAAAGTGACCGGTAAATGATGACTTGTTGAAAGTGACCGGTAAATGGTGACTTGTTGAAAGTGACCGGTAAATGATGACTTGTTGAAAGTGACCGGTAAATGGTGACTTGTTGAAAGTGACCGGTAAATGATGACTTGTTGAAAGTGACCGGTAAATGATGACTTGTTGAAAGTGACCGGTAAATGATGACTTGTTGAAAGTGACCGGTAAATGGTGACTTGTTGAAAGTGACCGGTAAATGATGACTTGTTGAAAGTGACCGGTAAATGATGACTTGTTGAAAGTGACCGGTAAATGGTGACTTGTTGAAAGTGACCGGTAAATGATGACTTGTTGAAAGTGACCGGTAAATGATGACTTGTTGAAAGTGACCGGTAAATGATGACTTGTTGAAAGTGACCGGTAAATGATGACTTGTTGAAAGTGACCGGTAAATGATGACTTGTTGAAAGTGACCGGTAAATGATGACTTGTTGAAAGTGACCGGTAAATGATGACTTGTTGAAAGTGACCGGTAAATGGTGACTTGTTGAAAGTGACCGGTAAATGATGACTTGTTGAAAGTGACCGGTAAATGATGACTTGTTGAAAGTGACCGGTAAATGATGACTTGTTGAAAGTGACCGGTAAATGATGACTTGTTGAAAGTGACCGGTAAATGATGACTTGTTGAAAGTGACCGGTAAATGGTGACTTGTTGAAAGTGACCGGTAAATGATGACTTGTTGAAAGTGACCGGTAAATGATGACTTGTTGAAAGTGACCGGTAAATGATGACTTGTTGAAAGTGACCGGTAAATGATGACTTGTTGAAAGTGACCGGTAAATGATGACTTGTTGAAAGTGACCGGTAAATGATGACTTGTTGAAAGTGACCGGTAAATGATGACTTGTTGAAAGTGACCGGTAAATGATGACTTGTTGAAAGTGACCGGTAAATGATGACTTGTTGAAAGTGACCGGTAAATGATGACTTGTTGAAAGTGACCGGTAAATGATGACTTGTTGAAAGTGACCGGTAAATGGTGACTTGTTGAAAGTGACCGGTAAATGATGACTTGTTGAAAGTGACCGGTAAATGATGACTTGTTGAAAGTGACCGGTAAATGATGACTTGTTGAAAGTGACCGGTAAATGATGACTTGTTGAAAGTGACCGGTAAATGATGACTTGTTGAAAGTGACCGGTAAATGATGACTTGTTGAAAGTGACCGGTAAATGATGACTTGTTGAAAGTGACCGGTAAATGGTGACTTGTTGAAAGTGACCGGTAAATGATGACTTGTTGAAAGTGACCGGTAAATGATGACTTGTTGAAAGTGACCGGTAAATGATGACTTGTTGAAAGTGACCGGTAAATGATGACTTGTTGAAAGTGACCGGTAAATGATGACTTGTTGAAAGTGACCGGTAAATGATGACTTGTTGAAAGTGACCGGTAAATGATGACTTGTTGAAAGTGACCGGTAAATGATGACTTGTTGAAAGTGACCGGTAAATGATGACTTGTTGAAAGTGACCGGTAAATGATGACTTGTTGAAAGTGACCGGTAAATGATGACTTGTTGAAAGTGACCGGTAAATGATGACTTGTTGAAAGTGACCGGTAAATGATGACTTGTTGAAAGTGACCGGTAAATGATGACTTGTTGAAAGTGACCGGTAAATGGTGACTTGTTGAAAGTGACCGGTAAATGATGACTTGTTGAAAGTGACCGGTAAATGGTGACTTGTTGAAAGTGACCGGTAAATGATGACTTGTTGAAAGTGACCGGTAAATGGTGACTTGTTGAAAGTGACCGGTAAATGATGACTTGTTGAAAGTGACCGGTAAATGATGACTTGTTGAAAGTGACCGGTAAATGATGACTTGTTGAAAGTGACCGGTAAATGATGACTTGTTGAAAGTGACCGGTAAATGATGACTTTTTGAAAGTGACCGGTAAATGATGACTTGTTGAAAGTGACCGGTAAATGGTGACTTGTTGAAAGTGACCGGTAAATGATGACTTGTTGAAAGTGACCGGTAAATGGTGACTTGTTGAAAGTGACCGGTAAATGATGACTTGTTGAAAGTGACCGGTAAATGATGACTTGTTGAAAGTGACCGGTAAATGGTGACTTGTTGAAAGTGACCGGTAAATGATGACTTGTTGAAAGTGACCGGTAAATGGTGACTTGTTGAAAGTGACCGGTAAATGGTGACTTGTTGAAAGTGACCGGTAAATGATGACTTGTTGAAAGTGACCGGTAAATGGTGACTTGTTGAAAGTGACCGGTGAATGGTGACTTGTTGAAAGTGACCGGTGAATGGTGACTTGTTGAAAGTGACCGGTAAATGATGACTTGTTGAAAGTGACCGGTAAATGATGACTTGTTGAAAGTGACCGGTAAATGGTGACTTGTTGAAAGTGACCGGTAAATGATGACTTTTTGAAAGTGACCGGTAAATGATGACTTGTTGAAAGTGACCGGTAAATGATGACTTGTTGAAAGTGACCGGTAAATGATGACTTGTTGAAAGTGACCGGTAAATGGTGACTTGTTGAAAGTGACCGGTAAATGATGACTTGTTGAAAGTGACCGGTAAATGGTGACTTGTTGAAAGTGACCGGTAAATGATGACTTGTTGAAAGTGACCGGTAAATGATGACTTGTTGAAAGTGACCGGTAAATGATGACTTGTTGAAAGTGACCGGTAAATGGTGACTTGTTGAAAGTGACCGGTAAATGATGACTTGTTGAAAGTGACCGGTAAATGATGACTTGTTGAAAGTGACCGGTAAATGGTGACTTGTTGAAAGTGACCGGTAAATGATGACTTGTTGAAAGTGACCGGTAAATGATGACTTGTTGAAAGTGACCGGTAAATGATGACTTGTTGAAAGTGACCGGTAAATGGTGACTTGTTGAAAGTGACCGGTAAATGATGACTTGTTGAAAGTGACCGGTAAATGATGACTTGTTGAAAGTGACCGGTAAATGATGACTTGTTGAAAGTGACCGGTAAATGGTGACTTGTTGAAAGTGACCGGTAAATGATGACTTGTTGAAAGTGACCGGTAAATGATGACTTGTTGAAAGTGACCGGTAAATGATGACTTGTTGAAAGTGACCGGTAAATGGTGACTTGTTGAAAGTGACCGGTAAATGATGACTTGTTGAAAGTGACCGGTAAATGATGACTTGTTGAAAGTGACCGGTAAATGGTGACTTGTTGAAAGTGACCGGTAAATGATGACTTGTTGAAAGTGACCGGTAAATGATGACTTGTTGAAAGTGACTGGTAAATGATGACTTGTTGAAAGTGACCGGTAAATGGTGACTTGTTGAAAGTGACCGGTAAATGATGACTTGTTGAAAGTGACCGGTAAATGATGACTTGTTGAAAGTGACCGGTAAATGGTGACTTGTTGAAAGTGACCGGTAAATGATGACTTGTTGAAAGTGACCGGTAAATGATGACTTGTTGAAAGTGACCGGTAAATGATGACTTGTTGAAAGTGACCGGTAAATGATGACTTGTTGAAAGTGACCGGTAAATGGTGACTTGTTGAAAGTGACCGGTAAATGATGACTTGTTGAAAGTGACCGGTAAATGGTGACTTGTTGAAAGTGACCGGTAAATGATGACTTGTTGAAAGTGACCGGTAAATGATGACTTGTTGAAAGTGACCGGTAAATGATGACTTGTTGAAAGTGACCGGTAAATGATGACTTGTTGAAAGTGACCGGTAAATGATGACTTGTTGAAAGTGACCGGTAAATGATGACTTGTTGAAAGTGACCGGTAAATGGTGACTTGTTGAAAGTGACCGGTAAATGATGACTTGTTGAAAGTGACCGGTAAATGGTGACTTGTTGAAAGTGACCGGTAAATGATGACTTGTTGAAAGTGACCGGTAAATGGTGACTTGTTGAAAGTGACCGGTAAATGATGACTTGTTGAAAGTGACCGGTAAATGATGACTTGTTGAAAGTGACCGGTAAATGATGACTCGTTGAAAGTGACCGGTAAATGGTGACTTGTTGAAAGTGACCGGTAAATGATGACTTGTTGAAAGTGACCGGTAAATGATGACTTGTTGAAAGTGACCGGTAAATGGTGACTTGTTGAAAGTGACCGGTAAATGATGACTTGTTGAAAGTGACCGGTAAATGATGACTTGTTGAAAGTGACCGGTAAATGATGACTTGTTGAAAGTGTCCGGTAAATGATGACTTGTTGAAAGTGACCGGTAAATGGTGACTTGTTGAAAGTGACCGGTAAATGATGACTTGTTGAAAGTGACCGGTAAATGATGACTTGTTGAAAGCGACCGGTAAATGATGACTTGTTGAAAGTGACCGGTAAATGGTGACTTGTTGAAAGTGACCGGTAAATGATGACTTGTTGAAAGTGACCGGTAAATGATGACTTGTTGAAAGTGACCGGTAAATGATGACTTGTTGAAAGTGACCGGTAAATGATGACTTGTTGAAAGTGACCGGTAAATGATGACTTGTTGAAAGTGACCGGTAAATGATGACTTGTTGAAAGTGACCGGTAAATGATGACTTGTTGAAAGTGACCGGTAAATGGTGACTTGTTGAAAGTGACCGGTAAATGATGACTTGTTGAAAGTGACCGGTAAATGATGACTTGTTGAAAGTGACCGGTAAATGGTGACTTGTTGAAAGTGACCGGTAAATGATGACTTGTTGAAAGTGACCGGTAAATGATGACTTGTTGAAAGTGACCGGTAAATGGTGACTTGTTGAAAGTGACCGGTAAATGATGACTTGTTGAAAGTGACCGGTAAATGATGACTTGTTGAAAGTGACCGGTAAATGATGACTTGTTGAAAGTGACCGGTAAATGATGACTTGTTGAAAGTGACCGGTAAATGATGACTTGTTGAAAGTGACCGGTAAATGATGACTTGTTGAAAGTGACCGGTAAATGGTGACTTGTTGAAAGTGACTGGTAAATGATGACTTGTTGAAAGTGACCGGTAAATGATGACTTGTTGAAAGTGACCGGTAAATGATGACTTGTTGAAAGTGACCGGTAAATGATGACTTGTTGAAAGTGACCGGTAAATGATGACTTGTTGAAAGTGACCGGTAAATGATGACTTGTTGAAAGTGACCGGTAAATGATGACTTGTTGAAAGTGACCGGTAAATGATGACTTGTTGAAAGTGACCGGTAAATGATGACTTGTTGAAAGTGACCGGTAAATGGTGACTTGTTGAAAGTGACCGGTAAATGATGACTTGTTGAAAGTGACCGGTAAATGATGACTTATTGAAAGTGACCGGTAAATGATGACTTGTTGAAAGTGACCGGTAAATGATGACTTGTTGAAAGTGACCGGTAAATGATGACTTGTTGAAAGTGACCGGTAAATGATGACTTGTTGAAAGTGACCGGTAAATGATGACTTGTTGAAAGTGACCGGTAAATGGTGACTTGTTGAAAGTGACCGGTAAATGATGACTTGTTGAAAGTGACCGGTAAATGATGACTTGTTGAAAGTGACCGGTAAATGATGACTTGTTGAAAGTGACCGGTAAATGATGACTTGTTGAAAGTGACCGGTAAATGGTGACTTGTTGAAAGTGACCGGTAAATGATGACTTGTTGAAAGTGACCGGTAAATGATGACTTGTTGAAAGTGACCGGTAAATGGTGACTTGTTGAAAGTGACCGGTAAATGATGACTTGTTGAAAGTGACCGGTAAATGATGACTTGTTGAAAGTGACCGGTAAATGATGACTTGTTGAAAGTGACCGGTAAATGGTGACTTGTTGAAAGTGACCGGTAAATGATGACTTGTTGAAAGTGACCGGTAAATGATGACTTGTTGAAAGTGACCGGTAAATGATGACTTGTTGAAAGTGACCGGTAAATGATGACTTGTTGAAAGTGACCGGTAAATGGTGACTTGTTGAAAGTGACCGGTAAATGATGACTTGTTGAAAGTGACCGGTAAATGATGACTTGTTGAAAGTGACCGGTAAATGGTGACTTGTTGAAAGTGACCGGTAAATGATGACTTGTTGAAAGTGACCGGTAAATGATGACTTGTTGAAAGTGACCGGTAAATGATGACTTGTTGAAAGTGACCGGTAAATGATGACTTGTTGAAAGTGACCGGTAAATGATGACTTGTTGAAAGTGACCGGTAAATGGTGACTTGTTGAAAGTGACCGGTAAATGATGACTTGTTGAAAGTGACCGGTAAATGGTGACTTGTTGAAAGTGACCGGTAAATGATGACTTGTTGAAAGTGACCGGTAAATGATGACTTGTTGAAAGTGACCGGTAAATGGTGACTTGTTGAAAGTGACCGGTAAATGATGACTTGTTGAAAGTGACCGGTAAATGATGACTTGTTGAAAGTGACCGGTAAATGGTGACTTGTTGAAAGTGACCGGTAAATGGTGACTTGTTGAAAGTGACCGGTAAATGATGACTTGTTGAAAGTGACCGGTAAATGGTGACTTGTTGAAAGTGACCGGTAAATGATGACTTGTTGAAAGTGACCGGTAAATGATGACTTGTTGAAAGTGACCGGTAAATGATGACTTGTTGAAAGTGACCGGTAAATGATGACTTGTTGAAAGTGACCGGTAAATGATGACTTGTTGAAAGTGACCGGTAAATGATGACTTGTTGAAAGTGACCGGTAAATGATGACTTGTTGAAAGTGACCGGTGAATGGTGAAATAGTTCAAATGGTTCACTTGTTGCTTGGATTCAATGGGTTGCGTGATAGCTTTGAGTGATTTAAAAAAATTAGACTATATATATATATATATATGTTTTCACATCAAAACGGCTGTCCAATTCACCTGAAAGTTTGGAATAATAAGTATAAATATTATATTGAAATTCCCTGAGAATTCGAATTTTCTCGAATGAAATATTTTCCACGAATTTTTTCCTCTGGGTTATTCTCTTGGGATTTTTGAAAACTTTGTTACGAGTTTTCTCAGAAGTGGTTCTACCGATTGCGCCTCAAAACTATACAGCATCGAATTGGATGACCACACTTGTGTATGTCAAGTTTCAACTGATTTTGAATTTTAGTTCAACCTTTTGAGCGCGAAAAAAAAGACCTTTTTTTCGGGTGAAATTGTGTCTTCGCTTCGCTCATCCAATAAAAATATTGTAATTTGTTGAGTGGCAAGACAGAACCATGAGACTGTATTTGCAAGACCGTAAGAAAATCGTGGTGATACCGAACATTGCTTTGAATGTTCTCTATATTCATGTTTTGTCATCTCTAAATGTCCGTTTATATCATATGAGAACATATTATGATTTCTTTGGAAACTTCCTCATCATCCACAAGCTCCCTCCATACATCCCTATCTCCCCACCACTCTCTTCCTCATCCCATGTTATCACTTCTCTCCATCTCATCCTTGGCCTTCCTCTTTTTCTCTCTCTTCCGACTCTCCATCTCTCAAACTCACGCCTCGGTATTATTTCCTACATTCTCAACATTTATTGGTGACATTTTGGTTCGTTCTGAACCCCCCAACCCAACTAGTTTTGATAGTGGTACGGATTATTTTTCATTCATACTCATTCTTTGATTTTGAGAAGCTGACGACTGTTGACAATCTGCCACCCCAGGCCTGGGCCTGGAGAGCCTGGGCCTTGCTACGGCCCTGGTTATGATTGTAACGATCGTTTGAAGTCCACCCAGCGGAAACTCTCCGCCCCGTGAAGAAGGAGGACGCCTTAAGCTGTAAGCTTTTCTCATTACAATAAGCTTGAGTAAAGCTCCTAAAAGACTGTGTAATGATCAGCTTATGTGTATTCCTGGAGAAAAGCTGGTTGTAGGCCTGTTTCTTATACATCCTGTGGGAATACCAAGAGACATTATCACAATATTACACTCATTTGGATTCAATTGTCACCAATTCGTATCGCCATGGTGATTGAATGCTTGTCGGACGTGATTGGCCCAAGCTCCTCCTAACCCACTGACAATCATAAGCTCTACCTTTCACACCCGACTCAGTGGATTCAATCATTATAGTATCACACTACCAACAGAAAAACACTGGAATAAAAAATCACATATTTTCCCTTATTTATTTCAAATGTATTTCTTTTCAATAGAGATATGAGTATTTTGTACAGTCATGAAGATACTCTATGTGTGAAACGGCCTGGAATGAGAGTTTTGGAGGAATGCATAGAGTTCTAGGAAGTGCATTTGATGAGGTTATGACTTTATCATCATTTTTGTATAGACTAGTCAAAGGCGAAATATGCGTTGTAAGATGAGCGAGATATCTGAATAAGGTATAAAAGTCCTTGAAGTAGTTCTACCCTTGCTACTTTATCGACTCTGGTATTCTACACACCTTGATATCTGAATAAGCTATTAAAGTCGTTAAAGTAGTTCTACTCTTGCCACTTCATTGACTCTGGTGTTCTACACACCTTGACGCATATAAAAAATACTTCATTGTTGGTCAACTCTTGAATCTAGAAAGCAGTGAATCTTGACAACTTAATTCTGTCACAATTTTTATGATATATTTTATGAATATTATCAGTCATTTCATTTTTTTTCTTCAAAACGACTGATCAGAATTGCTTAAAAAATCGTCATAATGTGTAAAATCCATGTATACACATTTGGAGAAAATTTCATCCCATTTGGAGAGATTTTATTTTTCAACATTTTCCGCCCAGCCAAATCTTATGGGGTTTTTAGAAACTTTGAGATGATAATTCTCAAAATCGGTCCGACCGATTCATCCCAAAAACTATATAGTTCTAAGTTGGATGAGTTTGCGTGTACAAAAAAGTTTCATGTTGATCAGTCAACCCTTGCGACCTGTGGAGTGCTTACAAACAAACAAAAAAAAAAAAAAAAACACACAGACAAAGCCCTATAAGAGTGGAATGGAGACTTCGCTACGCTCATCAATGAAAGATTAATGAATCTCACACATATGTTATGATCGAATTATTCAATGATTTTTCATCAACGGTCATTTTGTCAGTGGCGGCTGGTGACCTGAAAAATAGGGGGTGCTGCAGTTAAATGAAAGACATTGAATATGAAGCTACGCAGACACAAAACTATGGGCAGCCTCGTGAATCGCCATACAGGGCAAAATTTTCTACGTCTCAAACAAATACGCATTCTACTCATTCTACATTCACAATCAGACCTGGACATTGATTTATATTGATAACTAAACCACCATCTGTTCAGCTTGTCAGCGTAGATCAGATGAAGAATAATATCTGAAATCTGATACTGTATCAACGCTAATATACCTATCTGACTCTGCCATGATCCATCAATGGGTACCCAGTGACATTTGTCGAGTGACCGAAGGGCTTGAAACACTCGGCCGTTATAGTGATAGTGAAGTAGGGGATTAGGAGGCGGAGGGAACCCGTCTTGACCAGCTATGAACAACCATGGCAGGCAGCTCTGAAGAGTGTAGTGAAGGTTGCATTCTTGCAGGCGCTCAGTGGCGTGTACATTTTATTAGGTATCTGAAGCCAGGGGCGTTCAACAATGAATAATTATATTACTTCTCATCAATAATTCGTCATGAAGCTGTATTATTCTCAACAATAATCGGAAGAAAAAACTTCATACAACATGGAAGAAATGGAGCATTCAAGATGAATTGATTGGAAAATAGCATGAATTGGGTGGATCATGGGGAGTGCTGTTCTGCAGTACTCCCACACGAGCCGCCACTGCGATCAATGGATTCATATTATTGAGCCAACATGAACGTCACTCTACATGCATTGTTTGATCAAATTTAGTTCCTTGTATCTCCACCAGATGAGTCACGATCGGTGGGTTCATAGATTTGGACGGTACCTTGGAACATGTTTCTAGCACAGGTGAGATAGAGAGTTGAACCACCATAGCGAGGCCGAGAAACCAACGCAACCCTCAATACATTTTGGGTATCGCTATCGATGTCGAAATGAAGCATATTCCACGATTTCTCTTAAACGTCTCACGAGAGCTGACGATCTTCTGCGATGGTTCCCGAACGATTCATAAACACGGTTGATTAAACTTGAATGATGAATGATGTAAGCGATGATAATCATGAATCATGACTCCATCTTGGCTGTCAAGGACTCTAGTCTCAAGCTATTCGAGACTTCAAGAAGCGCACAGTGACGTCATGTAGACCCCACACACGGTCGGAGCTGCGTTACGTTATATTCATAGACAACAGCTAGGAGTGTTCCAATCTATCGGCTGTGACGTCATGAAGACCCCACACACGGTCGAAGCTGCGCTACGTCATATCTATAGACAACAGCTAGGAGTGTTCCGATCTATCGGCTGTGACGTCATGAAGACCCCACACACGGTCGAAGCTGTGCTACGTTATATCTATAGACAACAGCTAGGAGTGTTCCGATCTATCAGCTGTGACGTCATGAAGACCCCACACACGGTCGAAGCTGTGCTACGTTATATCTATAGACAACAGCCAGGAGTGTTCTGATCTATCAGCTGTGACGTCATGAAGACCCCACACACGGTCGAAGCTGCGCCACGTCATATCTATAGACAACAGCTAGGAGTGTTCCAATCTATCGGCTGTGACGTCATGAAGACCCCACACACGGTCGAAGCTGCGCTACGTTATATCTATAGACAACAGCTAGGAGTGTTCCGATCTATCGGCTGTGACGTCATGAAGACCCCACACACGGTCGAAGCTGCGCTACGTCATATCTATAGACAACAGCTAGGAGTGTTCCGATCTATCGGCTGTGACGTCATGAAGACCCCACACACGGTCGGAGCTGCGCCACGTTATATTCACAGACAACAGCTAGGAGTGTTCCTATCTATCGGCTGTGACGTCATGAAGACCCCACACACGGTCGAAGCTGCGCTACGTTATATTCATAGACAACAGCTAGGAGTGTTCCGATCTATCGGCTGTGACGTCATGAAGACCCCACACACGGTCGAAGCTGCGCTACGTCATATCTATAGACAACAGCTAGGAGTGTTCCGATCTATCGGCTGTGACGTCATGAAGACCCCACACACGGTCGAAGCTGCGATACGTCATATCTATAGACAACAGCTAGGAGTGTTCCGATCTATCGGCTGTGACGTCATGAAGACCCCACACACGGTCGAAGCTGTGCTACGTCATATCTATAGACAACAGCTAGGAGTGTTCCGATCTATCGGCTGTGACGTCATGAAGACCCCACACACGGTCGAAGCTGTGCTACGTCATATCTATAGACAACAGCTAGGAGTGTTCCGATCTATCGGCTGTGACGTCATGAAGACCCCACACACGGTCGAAGCTGCGCTACGTCATATCTATAGACAACAGCTAGGAGTGTTCCGATCTATCGGCTGTGACGTCATGAAGACCCCACACACGGTCGAAGCTGCGCTACGTCATATCTATAGACAACAGCTAGGAGTGTTCCGATCTATCGGCTGTGACGTCATGAAGACCCCACACACGGTCGAAGCTGTGCTACGTCATATCTATAGACAACAGCTAGGAGTGTTCCGATCTATCGGCTGTGACGTCATGAAGACCCCACACACGGTCGAAGCTGTGCTACGTTATATCTATAGACAACAGCTAGGAGTGTTCCGATCTATCGGCTGTGACGTCATGAAGACCCCACACACGGTCGGAGCTGTGCTACGTCATATCTATAGACAACAGCTAGGAGTGTTCCGATCTATCGGCTGTGACGTCATGAAGACCCCACACACGGTCGGAGCTGTGCTACGTTATATCTATAGACAACAGCTAGGAGTGTTCCTATCTATCGGCTGTGACGTCATGAAGACCCCACACACGGTTGGAGCTGTGCTACGTCATATCTATAGACAACAGCTAGGAGTGTTCCTATCTATCAGCTGTGACGTCATGAAGACCCCACACACGGTTCGCGGAGCTGCGCTACGTTATATCTATAGACAACAGCTAGGAGTGTTCCGATCTATCAGCTGTGACGACATGAAGACCCCACACACGGTTGGAGCTGCGCTACGTTATATCTATAGACAACAGCTAGGAGTGTTCCGATCTATCGGCTGTGACGTCATGAAGACCCAACACACGGTTGGAGCTGTGCTACGTCATATCTATAGACAACAGCTAGGAGTGTTCCGATCTATCGGCTGTGACGTCATGAAGACCCCACACACGGTTGAAGCTGTGCTACGTCATATCTCTAGACAACAGCTAGGAGTGTTCCTATCTATCAGCTGTGACGTCATGAAGACCCCACACACGGTTGAAGCTGTGCTACGTCATATCTCTAGACAACAGCTAGGGAGTGTTCAGATCTATCGGCTGTGACGTCATGAAGACCCCACACACGGTTGAAGCTGCTGCTACGTTCATATCTATAGACAACAGCTAGGAGTGTTCCGATCTATCGGCTGTGACGTCATGAAGACCCCACACACGGTCGAAGCTGCGCTACGTCATATCTATAGACAACAGCTAGGAGTGTTCCGATCTATCGGCTGTGACGTCATGAAGACCCCACACACGGTCGAAGCTGTGCTACGTCATATCTATAGACAACAGCTAGGAGTGTTCCTATCTATCGGCTGTGACGTCATGAAGACCCCACACACGGTTGGAGCTGTGCTACGTCATATCTATAGACAACAGCTAGGAGTGTTCACGATCTATCGGCTGTGACGTCATGAAGACCCCACACATGGTTGGAGCTGTGCTACGTTATATCTATAGACAACAGCTAGGAGTGTTCCTATCTATCGGCTGTGACGTCATGAAGACCCCCACACACGGTTGGAGCTGAGCTACGTCATATCTATAGACAACAGCTAGGAGTGTTCCGATTCTATCGGCTGTGACGTCATGAAGACCCCACACATGGTTGAAGCTGTGCTACGTGTCATATCTATAGACAACAGCTAGGAGTGTTCCGATCATATCCGGCTGTGACGTCATGAAGACCCCACACACGGTTGAAGCTGTGCTACGTCATATCTATAGACAACAGCTAGGAGTGTTCCGATCTATCGGCTGTGGACGTCATGAAGACCCCACACACGGTTGAAGCTGTGCTACGTCATATCATCAGACAACAGCTGGGAGTGTTCCTATCTATCGCTGCTGTGACGTCATGAAGACCCCCACACACGGTTGGAGCTGTGCTACGTCATATCTATTAGACAACAGCTAGGAGTGTTCCGATCTATCAGCTGTGACGTCATGAAGACCCCACACACGGTTGGAGCTGCGCTACGTCATATCTATAGACAACAGCTAGCCAGTGTTCCTAACCTCTATCGGCTGTGACGTCATGAAGACCCCCACACACGGTTGGAGCTGTGCTACGTCATATCTATAGGACAACAGCTAGGAGTGTTCAGATCTATCGGCTGTGACGTCATGAAGACCCCACACACGGTTGGAGCTGCGCTAGGAGTGTTCCTATCTATCGGCTGTGACGTCATGAAGACCCCACACACGGTTGGAGCTGCGCTACGTCATATCTATAGACAACAGCTAGGAGTGTTCCGATCTATCGGCTGTGACGTCATGAAGACCTCACACATGGTTGGAGCTGTGCTACGTCATATCTATAGACAACAGCTAGGAGTGTTCCTATCTATCGGCTGTGACGTCATGAAGACCCCACACACGGTTGGAGCTGCGCTACGTCATATCTATAGACAACAGCTAGGAGTGTTCCTATCTATCGGCTGTGACGTCATGAAGACCCCACACACGGTTGGAGCTGTGCTACGTTATATCTATAGACAACAGCTAGGAGTGTTCCGATCTATCGGCTGTGACGTCATGAAGACCCCACACACGGTTGAAGCTGTGCTACGTCATATCTATAGACAACAGCTAGGAGTGTTCCTATCTATCGGCTGTGACGTCATGAAGACCCCACACACGGTTGAAGCTGTGCTACGTTATATCTATAGACAACAGCTAGGAGTGTTCCTATCTATCAGCTGTGACGTCATGAAGACCCCACACACGGTTGAAGCTGTGCTACGTCATATCTATAGACAACAGCTAGGAGTGTTCCTATCTATCGGCTGTGACGTCATGAAGACCCCACACACGGTTGAAGCTGTGCTACGTCATATCCTCAGACAACAGCTGGGAGTGTTCCTATCTATCGGCTGTGACGTCATGAAGACCCCACACACGGTTGAAGCTGTGCTACGTCATATCTATAGACAACAGCTAGGAGTGTTCCGATCTATCGGCTGTGACGTCATGAAGACCCCACACACGGTTGAAGCTGTGCTACGTCATATCCTCAGACAACAGCTGGGAGTGTTCCTATCTATCGGCTGTGACGTCATGAAGACCCCACACACGGTTGGAGCTGTGCTACGTCATATCTATAGACAACAGCTAGGAGTGTTCCGATCTATCAGCTGTGACGTCATGAAGACCCCACACACGGTTGGAGCTGCGCTACGTCATATCTATAGACAACAGCTAGGAGTGTTCCTATCTATCGGCTGTGACGTCATGAAGACCCCACACACGGTTGGAGCTGTGCTACGTCATATCTATAGACAACAGCTAGGAGTGTTCAGATCTATCGGCTGTGACGTCATGAAGACCCCACACACGGTTGGAGCTGCGCTACGTCATATCTATAGACAACAGCTAGGAGTGTTCCTATCTATCGGCTGTGACGTCATGAAGACCCCACACACGGTTGGAGCTGCGCTACGTCATATCTATAGACAACAGCTAGGAGTGTTCCGATCTATCGGCTGTGACGTCATGAAGACCTCACACATGGTTGGAGCTGTGCTACGTCATATCTATAGACAACAGCTAGGAGTGTTCCTATCTATCGGCTGTGACGTCATGAAGACCCCACACACGGTTGGAGCTGCGCTACGTCATATCTATAGACAACAGCTAGGAGTGTTCCTATCTATCGGCTGTGACGTCATGAAGACCCCACACACGGTTGGAGCTGTGCTACGTTATATCTATAGACAACAGCTAGGAGTGTTCCGATCTATCGGCTGTGACGTCATGAAGACCCCACACACGGTTGAAGCTGTGCTACGTCATATCTATAGACAACAGCTAGGAGTGTTCCTATCTATCGGCTGTGACGTCATGAAGACCCCACACACGGTTGAAGCTGTGCTACGTTATATCTATAGACAACAGCTAGGAGTGTTCCTATCTATCAGCTGTGACGTCATGAAGACCCCACACACGGTTGAAGCTGTGCTACGTCATATCTATAGACAACAGCTAGGAGTGTTCCTATCTATCGGCTGTGACGTCATGAAGACCCCACACACGGTTGAAGCTGTGCTACGTCATATCTATAGACAACAGCTAGGAGTGTTACTATCTATCGGCTGTGACGTCATGAAGACCCCACACACGGTTGAAGCTGTGCTACGTCATATCTATAGACAACAGCTAGGAGTGTTCCTATCTATCAGCTGTGACGTCATGAAGACCCCACACACGGTCGAAGCTGCGCTACGTCATATCTATAGACAACAGCTGGGAGTGTTCCTATCTATCGGCTGTGACGTCATGAAGACCCCACACACGGTTGGAGCTGCGCTACGTCATATCTATAGACAACAGCTGGGAGTGTTCCTATCTATCGGCTGTGACGTCATGAAGACCCCACACACGGTTGGAGCTGCGCTACGTCATATCTATAGACAACAGCTAGGAGTGTTCCTATCTATCGGCTGTGACGTCATGAAGACCCCACACACGGTTGGAGCTGCGCTACGTCATATCTATAGACAACAGCTAGGAGTGTTCCGATCTATCGGCTGTGACGTCATGAAGACCCCACACACGGTTGAAGCTGTGCTACGTCATATCCTCAGACAACAGCTGGGAGTGTTCCTATCTATCGGCTGTGACGTCATGAAGACCCCACACACGGTTGGAGCTGTGCTAAGTCATATCTATAGACAACAGCTAGGAGTGTTCCGATCTATCAGCTGTGACGTCATGAAGACCCCACACACGGTTGGAGCTGCGCTACGTCATATCTATAGACAACAGCTGGGAGTGTTCCTATCTATCGGCTGTGACGTCATGAAGACCCCACACACGGTTGGAGCTGCGCTACGTCATATCTATAGACAACAGCTAGGAGTGTTCCGATCTATCGGCTGTGACGTCATGAAGACCTCACACATGGTTGGAGCTGTGCTACGTCATATCTATAGACAACAGCTAGGAGTGTTCCTATCTATCGGCTGTGACGTCATGAAGACCTCACACACGGTTGGAGCTGCGCTACGTCATATCTATAGACAACAGCTAGGAGTGTTCCTATCTATCGGCTGTGACGTCATGAAGACCCCACACACGGTTGGAGCTGTGCTACGTCATATCTATAGACAACAGCTGGGAGTGTTCCTATCTATCGGCTGTGACGTCATGAAGACCCCACACACGGTTGGAGCTGCGCTACGTCATATCTATAGACAACAGCTGGGAGTGTTCCTATCTATCGGCTGTGACGTCATGAAGACCCCACACACGGTTGGAGCTGCGCTACGTCATATCTATAGACAACAGCTGGGAGTGTTCCTATCTATCGGCTGTGACGTCATGAAGACCCCACACACGGTTGGAGCTGCGCTACGTCATATCTATAGACAACAGCTAGGAGTGTTCCTATCTATCGGCTGTGACGTCATGAAGACCCCACACACGGTTGGAGCTGTGCTACGTCATATCTATAGACAACAGCTAGGAGTGTTCCTATCTATCGGCTGTGACGTCATGAAGACCCCACACACGGTTGGAGCTGCGCTACGTCATATCTATAGACAACAGCTAGGAGTGTTCCGATCTATCGGCTGTGACGTCATGAAGACCCCACACACGGTTGGAGCTGTGCTACGTCATATCTATAGACAACAGCTAGGAGTGTTCCTATCTATCAGCTGTGACGTCATGAAGACCCCACACACGGTTGGAGCTGTGCTACGTCATATCTATAGACAACAGCTAGGAGTGTTCCGATCTATCAGCTGTGACGTCATGAAGACCCCACACACGGTTGGAGCTGCGCTACGTCATATCTATAGACAACAGCTAGGAGTGTTCCTATCTATCGGCTGTGACGTCATGAAGACCCCACACACGGTTGGAGCTGTGCTACGTCATATCTATAGACAG
The DNA here is from genome assembly GCA_964007535.1 of Brachyptera risi. Taxonomy (NCBI): domain Eukaryota; kingdom Metazoa; phylum Arthropoda; class Insecta; order Plecoptera; family Taeniopterygidae; genus Brachyptera; species Brachyptera risi. Next base: position 1,435,964 of record OZ023331.1, read on the forward strand.
CAGCTAGGAGTGTTCCGATCTATCGGCTGTGACGTCATGAAGACCCCACACACGGTTGAAGCTGGGCTACGTCATATCTATAGACAACAGCTAGGAGTGTTCCGATCTATCGGCTGTGACGTCATGAAGACACCACACACGGTTGGAGCTGTGCTACGTTATATCTATAGACAACAGCTAGGAGTGTTCCGATCTATCGGCTGTGACGTCATGAAGACACCACACACGGTTGGAGCTGTGCTACGTTATATCTATAGACAACAGCTAGGAGTGTTCCTATCTATCGGCTGTGACGTCATGAAGACCCCACACACGGTTGGAGCTGTGCTACGTCATATCTATAGACAACAGCTAGGAGTGTTCAGATCTATCGGCTGTGACGTCATGAAGACCCCACACACGGTTGAAGCTGGGCTACGTCATATCTATAGACAACAGCTAGGAGTGTTCCGATCTATCGGCTGTGACGTCATGAAGACCCCACACACGGTTGGAGCTGTGCTACGTCATATCTATAGACAACAGCTAGGAGTGTTCAGATCTATCGGCTGTGACGTCATGAAGACCCCACACACGGTTGAAGCTGCGCTACGTCATATCTATAGACAACAGCTAGGAGTGTTCCGATCTATCGGCTGTGACGTCATGAAGACCCCACACACGGTTGAAGCTGCGCTACGTCATATCTATAGACAACAGCTACGAGTGTTCTTATCTATCAGCTGTGACGTCATGAAGACCCCACACACGGTTGGAGCTGCGCTACGTCATATCTATAGACAACAGCTAGGAGTGTTCCTATCTATCAGCTGTGACGTCATGAAGACCCCACACACGGTTGGAGCTGTGCTACGTCATATCTATAGACAACAGCTAGGAGTGTTCAGATCTATCAGCTGTGACGTCATGAAGACCCCACACACGGTTGGAGCTGTGCTACGTCATATCTATAGACAACAGCCAGGAGTGTTCCTATCTATCGGCTGTGACGTCATGAAGACCCCACACACGGTTGAAGCTGCGCTACGTCATATCTATAGACAACAGCTAGGAGTGTTCCTATCTATCAGCTGTGACGTCATGAAGACCCCACACACGGTTGGAGCTGTGCTACGTCATATCTATAGACAACAGCTAGGAGTGTTCCGATCTATCGGCTGTGACGTCATGAAGACCCCACACACGGTTGGAGCTGCGCTACGTCATATCTATAGACAACAGCTAGGAGTGTTCCTATCTATCGGCTGTGACGTCATGAAGACCCCACACACGGTTGGAGCTGTGCTACGTTATATCTATAGACAACAGCTAGGAGTGTTCCGATCTATCGGCTGTGACGTCATGAAGACCTCACACACGGTTGGAGCTGCGCTACGTCATATCTATAGACAACAGCTAGGAGTGTTCCGATCTATCGGCTGTGACGTCATGAGGACCCCACACACGGTTGGAGCTGTGCTACGTCATATCTATAGACAACAGCTAGGAGTGTTCCGATCTATCAGCTGTGACGTCATGAAGACCCCACACACGGTTGGAGCTGCGCTATGTCATATCTATAGACAACAGCTAGGAGTGTTCCTATCTATCGGCTGTGACGTCATGAAGACCCCACACACGGTTGAAGCTGTGCTACGTTATATCTATAGACAACAGCTAGGAGTGTTCCGATCTATCAGCTGTGACGTCATGAAGACCCCACACACGGTTGAAGCTGTGCTACGTTATATCTATAGACAACAGCTAGGAGTGTTCCGATCTATGGGCTGTGACGTCATGAAGACCCCACACATGGTTGAAGCTGCGCTACGTCATATCTATAGACAACAGCTAGGAGTGTTCCTATCTATCGGCTGTGACGTCATGAAGACCTCACACACGGTTGGAGCTGCGCTACGTCATATCTATAGACAACAGCTAGGAGTGTTCCGATCTATCAGCTGTGACGTCATGAAGACCCCACACACGGTTGGAGCTGTGCTACGTCATATCTATAGACAACAGCTAGGAGTGTTCCTATCTATCGGCTGTGACGTCATGAAGACCCCACACACGGTTGGAGCTGCGCTATGTCATATCTATAGACAACAGCTAGGAGTGTTCCGATCTATCAGCTGTGACGTCATGAAGACCCCACACACGGTTGGAGCTGTGCTACGTCATATCTATAGACAACAGCTAGGAGTGTTCCTATCTATCGGCTGTGACGTCATGAAGACCCCACACACGGTTGAAGCTGTGCTACGTTATATCTATAGACAACAGCTAGGAGTGTTCCGATCTATGGGCTGTGACGTCATGAAGACCCCACACATGGTTGAAGCTGCGCTACGTCATATCTATAGACAACAGCTAGGAGTGTTCCTATCTATCGGCTGTGACGTCATGAAGACCTCACACACGGTTGGAGCTGCGCTACGTCATATCTATAGAAAACAGCTAGGAGTGTTCCGATCTATCGGCTGTGACGTCATGAAGACCCCACACACGGTTGGAGCTGCGCTACGTCATATCTATAGACAACAGCTAGGAGTGTTCCTATCTATCGGCTGTGACGTCATGAAGACCTCACACACGGTTGGAGCTGCGCTACGTCATATCTATAGAAAACAGCTAGGAGTGTTCCGATCTATCGGCTGTGACGTCATGAAGACCCCACACACGGTTGGAGCTGTGCTACGTTATATCTATAGACAACAGCTAGGAGTGTTCCTATCTATCGGCTGTGACGTCATGAAGACCCCACACACGGTTGGAGCTGTGCCACGTCATATCTATAGACAACAGCTAGGAGTGTTCCGATCTATCGGCTGTGACGTCATGAAGACCCCACACACGGTTGGAGCTGTGCTACGTCATATCTATAGACAACAGCTAGGAGTGTTCAGATCTATCGGCTGTGACGTCATGAAGACCCCACACACGGTTGAAGCTGTGCTACGTCATATCTATAGACAACAGCTAGGAGTGTTCCTATCTATCGGCTGTGACGTCATGAAGACCCCACACACGGTTGAAGCTGTGCTACGTTATATCTATAGACAACAGCTAGGAGTGTTCCTATCTATCGGCTGTGACGTCATGAAGACCCCACACATGGTTGGAGCTGCGCTACGTCATATCTATAGACAACAGCTAGGAGTGTTCCTATCTATCGGCTGTGACGTCATGAAGACCCCACACATGGTTGGAGCTGCGCTACGTCATATCTATAGACAACAGCTAGGAGTGTTCCTATCTATCGGCTGTGACGTCATGAAGACCCCACACACGGTTGAAGCTGTGCTACGTTATATCTATAGACAACAGCTAGGAGTGTTCCGATCTATCGGCTGTGACGTCATGAAGACCCCACACACGGTTGAAGCTGTGCTACGTCATATCTATAGACAACAGCTAGGAGTGTTCCGATCTATCGGCTGTGACGTCATGAAGACCCCACACACGGTTGGAGCTGTGCTACGTCATATCTGTAGACAACAGCTAGGAGTGTTCCTATCTATCGGCTGTGACGTCATGAAGACCCCACACATGGTTGGAGCTGTGCTACGTTATATCTATAGACAACAGCTAGGAGTGTTCAGATGTATCGGCTGTGACGTCATGAAGACCCCACACATGGTTGAAGCTGCGCTACGTCATATCTATAGACAACAGCTAGGAGTGTTCCGATCTATCAGCTGTGACGTCATGAAGACCCCTCACACGGTTGGAGCTGTGCTACGTCATATCTATAGACAACAGCCAGGAGTGTTCCGATCTATCAGCTGTGACGTCATGAAGACCCCACACACGGTTGGAGCTGTGCTACGTCATATCTATAGACAACAGCTAGGAGTGTTCAGATCTATCGGCTGTGACGTCATGAAGACCCCACACACGGTTGGAGCTGCGCTACGTCATATCTATAGACAACAGCTAGGAGTGTTCAGATCTATCGGCTGTGACGTCATGAAGACCCCACACACGGTTGGAGCTGTGCTACGTCATATCTATAGACAACAGCTAGGAGTGTTCAGATCTATCGGCTGTGACGTCATGAAGACCCCACACACGGTTGGAGCTGCGCTACGTCATATCTATAGACAACAGCTAGGAGTGTTCAGATCTATCGGCTGTGACGTCATGAAGACCCCACACACGGTTGGAGCTGCGCTACGTCATATCTATAGACAACAGCTAGGAGTGTTCAGATCTATCGGCTGTGACGTCATGAAGACCCCACACACGGTTGGAGCTGCGCTACGTCATATCTATAGACAACAGCTAGGAGTGTTCCGATCTATCGGCTGTGACGTCATGAAGACCCCACACACGGTTGGAGCTGTGCTACGTCATATCTATAGACAACAGCTAGGAGTGTTCAGATCTATCGGCTGTGACGTCATGAAGACACCACACACGGTTGAAGCTGCTCTACGTCATATCTATAGACAACAGCTAGGAGTGTTCCGATCTATCGGCTGTGACGTCATGAAGACCCCACACACGGTTGGAGCTGTGCTACGTTATATATATAGACAACAGCTAGGAGTGTTCAGATCTATCGGCTGTGACGTCATGAAGACCCCACACATGGTTGAAGCTGTGCTACGTCATATCTATAGACAACAGCTAGGAGTGTTCCGATCTATCGGCTGTGACGTCATGAAGACCCCACACACGGTTGAAGCTGTGCTACGTTTTATCTATAGACAACAGCTAGGAGTGTTCCGATCTATCAGCTGTGACGTCATGAAGACCCCACACACGGTTGAAGCTGCGCTACGTCATATCTATAGACAACAGCTAGGAGTGTTCCGATCTATCAGCTGTGACGTCATGAAGACCCCACACACGGTTGGAGCTGTGCTACGTCATATCTATAGACAACAGCTAGGAGTGTTCAGATCTATCGGCTGTGACGTCATGAAGACCCCACACACGGTTGGAGCTGTGCTACGTCATATCTATAGACAACAGCTAGGAGTGTTCCGATCTATCGGCTGTGACGTCATGAAGACCCCACACACGGTTGGAGCTGTGCTACGTCATATCTATAGACAACAGCTAGGAGTGTTCCGATCTATCGGCTGTGACGTCATGAAGACCCCACACACGGTTGGAGCTGTGCTACGTCATATCTATAGACAACAGCTAGGAGTGTTCCTATCTATCGGCTGTGACGTCATGAAGACCCCACACACGGTTGGAGCTGCGCTACGTTATATCTATAGACAACAGCTAGGAGTGTTCCTATCTATCAGCTGTGACGTCATGAAGACCCCACACACGGTTGGAGCTGCGCTACGTTATATCTATAGACAACAGCTAGGAGTGTTCAGATCTATCGGCTGTGACGTCATGAAGACCCCACACACGGTTGAAGCTGTGCTACGTCATATCTATAGACAACAGCTAGGAGTGTTCCGATCTATCGGCTGTGACGTCATGAAGACCCCACACACGGTTGAAGCTGCGCTACGTCATATCTATAGACAACAGCTAGGAGTGTTCCGATCTATCAGCTGTGACGTCATGAAGACCCCACACACGGTTGGAGCTGTGCTACGTCATATCTATAGACAACAGCTAGGAGTGTTCAGATCTATCGGCTGTGACGTCATGAAGACCCCACACACGGTTGAAGCTGTGCTACGTCATATCTATAGACAACAGCTAGGAGTGTTCCGATCTATCAGCTGTGACGTCATGAAGACCCCACACACGGTTGAAGCTGTGCTACGTCATATCTATAGACAACAGCTAGGAGTGTTCCGATCTATCAGCTGTGACGTCATGAAGACCCCACACACGGTTGAAGCTGCGCTACGTCATATCTATAGACAACAGCTAGGAGTGTTCCGATCTATCAGCTGTGACGTCATGAAGACCCCACACACGGTTGGAGCTGTGCTACGTCATATCTATAGACAACAGCTAGGAGTGTCCAGATCTATCGGCTGTGACGTCATGAAGACACCACACACGGTTGAAGCTGCGCTACGTCATATCTATAGACAACAGCTAGGAGTGTTCAGATCTATCGTCTGTGACGTCATGAAGACCCCACACACGGTTGGAGCTGTGCTACGTCATATCTATAGACAACAGCTAGGAGTGTTCCTATCTATCAGCTGTGACGTCATGAAGACCCCACACACGGTTGGAGCTGCGCTACGTTATATCTATAGACAACAGCTAGGAGTGTTCAGATCTATCGGCTGTGACGTCATGAAGACCCCACACACGGTTGGAGCTGCGCTACGTCATATCTATAGACAACAGCTAGGAGTGTTCAGATCTATCGGCTGTGACGTCATGAAGACCCCACACACGGTTGGAGCTGTGCTACGTCATATCTATAGACAACAGCTGGGAGTGTTCAGATCTATCGGCTGTGACGTCATGAAGACCCCACACACGGTTGGAGCTGTGCTACGTCATATCTATAGACAACAGCTAGGAGTGTTCAGATCTATCGGCTGTGACGTCATGAAGACCCCACACACGGTTGGAGCTGTGCTACGTCATATCTATAGACAACAGCTAGGAGTGTTCAGATCTATCGGCTGTGACGTCATGAAGACCCCACACACGGTTGGAGCTGCGCTACGTCATATCTATAGACAACAGCTAGGAGTGTTCAGATCTATCGGCTGTGACGTCATGAAGACCCCACACACGGTTGGAGCTGCGCTACGTCATATCTATAGACAACAGCTAGGAGTGTTCAGATCTATCGGCTGTGACGTCATGAAGACCCCACACACGGTTGGAGCTGCGCTACGTCATATCTATAGACAACAGCTAGGAGTGTTCCGATCTATCGGCTGTGACGTCATGAAGACCCCACACACGGTTGGAGCTGTGCTACGTCATATCTATAGACAACAGCTAGGAGTGTTCAGATCTATCGGCTGTGACGTCATGAAGACACCACACACGGTTGAAGCTGCGCTACGTCATATCTATAGACAACAGCTAGGAGTGTTCCGATCTATCGGCTGTGACGTCATGAAGACCCCACACACGGTTGGAGCTGTGCTACGTTATATCTATAGACAACAGCTAGGAGTGTTCAGATCTATCGGCTGTGACGTCATGAAGACCCCACACATGGTTGAAGCTGTGCTACGTCATATCTATAGACAACAGCTAGGAGTGTTCCGATCTATCGGCTGTGACGTCATGAAGACCCCACACACGGTTGAAGCTGTGCTACGTCATATCTATAGACAACAGCTAGGAGTGTTCCGATCTATCAGCTGTGACGTCATGAAGACCCCACACACGGTTGAAGCTGCGCTACGTCATATCTATAGACAACAGCTAGGAGTGTTCCGATCTATCAGCTGTGACGTCATGAAGACCCCACACACGGTTGGAGCTGTGCTACGTCATATCTATAGACAACAGCTAGGAGTGTTCAGATCTATCGGCTGTGACGTCATGAAGACCCCACACACGGTTGGAGCTGTGCTACGTCATATCTATAGACAACAGCTAGGAGTGTTCCGATCTATCGGCTGTGACGTCATGAAGACCCCACACACGGTTGGAGCTGTGCTACGTCATATCTATAGACAACAGCTAGGAGTGTTCCGATCTATCGGCTGTGACGTCATGAAGACCCCACACACGGTTGGAGCTGTGCTACGTCATATCTATAGACAACAGCTAGGAGTGTTCCTATCTATCGACTGTGACGTCATGAAGACCCCACACACGGTTGGAGCTGCGCTACGTTATATCTATAGACAACAGCTAGGAGTGTTCCTATCTATCGGCTGTGACGTCATGAAGACCCCACACACGGTTGGAGCTGCGCTACGTTATATCTATAGACAACAGCTAGGAGTGTTCAGATCTATCGGCTGTGACGTCATGAAGACCCCACACACGGTTGAAGCTGTGCTACGTCATATCTATAGACAACAGCTAGGAGTGTTCCGATCTATCGGCTGTGACGTCATGAAGACCCCACACACGGTTGAAGCTGCGCTACGTCATATCTATAGACAACAGCTAGGAGTGTTCCGATCTATCAGCTGTGACGTCATGAAGACCCCACACACGGTTGGAGCTGTGTTCCGTCATATCTATAGACAACAGCTAGGAGTGTTCAGATCTATCGGCTGTGACGTCATGAAGACCCCACACACGGTTGAAGCTGTGCTACGTCATATCTATAGACAACAGCTAGGAGTGTTCCGATCTATCAGCTGTGACGTCATGAAGACCCCACACACGGTTGAAGCTGTGCTACGTCATATCTATAGACAACAGCTAGGAGTGTTCCGATCTATCAGCTGTGACGTCATGAAGACCCCACACACGGTTGAAGCTGCGCTACGTCATATCTATAGACAACAGCTAGGAGTGTTCCGATCTATCAGCTGTGACGTCATGAAGACCCCACACACGGTTGGAGCTGTGCTACGTCATATCTATAGACAACAGCTAGGAGTGTCCAGATCTATCGGCTGTGACGTCATGAAGACACCACACACGGTTGAAGCTGCGCTACGTCATATCTATAGACAACAGCTAGGAGTGTTCAGATCTATCGTCTGTGACGTCATGAAGACCCCACACACGGTTGGAGCTGTGCTACGTCATATCTATAGACAACAGCTAGGAGTGTTCCTATCTATCAGCTGTGACGTCATGAAGACCCCACACACGGTTGGAGCTGCGCTACGTTATATCTATAGACAACAGCTAGGAGTGTTCAGATCTATCGGCTGTGACGTCATGAAGACCCCACACACGGTTGGAGCTGCGCTACGTCATATCTATAGACAACAGCTAGGAGTGTTCAGATCTATCGGCTGTGACGTCATGAAGACCCCACACACGGTTGGAGCTGTGCTACGTCATATCTATAGACAACAGCTGGGAGTGTTCAGATCTATCGGCTGTGACGTCATGAAGACCCCACACACGGTTGGAGCTGTGCTACGTCATATCTATAGACAACAGCTAGGAGTGTTCAGATCTATCGGCTGTGACGTCATGAAGACCCCACACACGGTTGGAGCTGTGCTACGTCATATCTATAGACAACAGCTAGGAGTGTTCAGATCTATCGGCTGTGACGTCATGAAGACCCCACACACGGTTGGAGCTGCGCTACGTCATATCTATAGACAACAGCTAGGAGTGTTCAGATCTATCGGCTGTGACGTCATGAAGACCCCACACACGGTTGGAGCTGTGCTACGTCATATCTATAGACAACAGCTAGGAGTGTTCCTATCTATCAGCTGTGACGTCAAGAAGACCTCACACACGGTTGAAGCTGCGCCACGTCATATCTATAGACAACAGCTAGGAGTGTTCCTATCTATCGGCTGTGACGTCATGAAGACCCCACACACGGTTGGAGCTGCGCTACGTCATATCTATAGACAACAGCTAGGAGTGTTCCTATCTATTGGCTGTGACGTCATGAAGACCCCACACACGGTTGAAGCTGCGCTACGTCATATCTATAGACAACAGCTAGGAGTGTTCCTATCTATCGGCTGTGACGTCATGAAGACCCCACACACGGTTGAAGCTGTGCTACGTCATATCTATAGACAACAGCTAGGAGTGTTCCTATCTATCGGCTGTGACGTCATGAAGACCCCACACACGGTTGAAGCTGTGCTACGTCATATCTATAGACAACAGCTAGGAGTGTTCCTATCTATCGGCTGTGACGTCATGAAGACCCCACACACGGTTGGAGCTGTGCTACGTCATATCTATAGACAACAGCTGGGAGTGTTCCGATCTATCGGCTGTGACGTCATGAAGACACCACACACGGTTGAAGCTGCGCTACGTCATATCCACAGACAACAGCTAGGAGTGTTCCGATCTATCAGCTGTGACGTCATGAAGACCTCACACATGGTTGAAGCTGTGCTACGTCATATCTATAGACAACAGCTAGGAGTGTTCCTATCTATCGGCTGTGACGTCATGAAGACCCCACACACGGTCGAAGCTGCGCTACGTCATATCTATAGACAACAGCTAGGAGTTTTCCGATCTATCGGCTGTGACGTCATGAAGACCCCACACACGGTTGGAGCTGTGCTACGTTATATCTATAGACAACAGCTAGGAGTGTTCAGATCTATCGGCTGTGACGTCATGAAGACCCCACACACGGTTGAAGCTGCGCTACGTCATATCTATAGACAACAGCTAGGAGTGTTCCGATCTATCGGCTGTGACGTCATGAAGACACCACACACGGTTGGAGCTGTGCTACGTTATATCTATAGACAACAGCTAGGAGTGTTCCGATCTATCGGCTGTGACGTCATGAAGACCCCACACACGGTTGGAGCTGCGCTACGTCATATCTATAGACAACAGCTAGGAGTGTTCCTATCTATCGGCTGTGACGTCATGAAGACCCCACACACGGTTGAAGCTGTGCTACGTCATATCTATAGACAACAGCTAGGAGTGTTCCGATCTATCGGCTGTGACGTCATGAAGACCCCACACACGGTTGGAGCTGTGCTACGTCATATCTATAGACAACAGCTAGGAGTGTTCCTATCTATCGGCTGTGACGTCATGAAGACCCCACACACGGTTGGAGCTGTGCTACGTCATATCTATAGACAACAGCTAGGAGTGTTCCGATCTATCGGCTGTGCCGTCATGAAGACCCCACACACGGTCGAAGCTGTGCCACGTCATATCTATAGACAACAGCTAGGAGTGTTCAGATCTATCGGCTGTGACGTCATGAAGACCCCACACACGGTTGGAGCTGTGCTACGTCATATCTATAGACAACAGCTAGGAGTGTTCCTATCTATCGGCTGTGACGTCATGAAGACCCCACACACGGTTGGAGCTGTGCTACGTCATATCTATAGACAACAGCTAGGAGTGTTCCTATCTATCGGCTGTGACGTCATGAAGACCCCACACACGGTTGGAGATGTGCTACGTCATATCTATAGACAACAGCTAGGAGTGTTCCGATCTATCGGCTGTGACGTCATGAAGACCCCACACACGGTCGAAGCTTTGCTACGTTATATCTATAGACAACAGCTAGGAGTGTTCCGATCTATCGGCTGTGACGTCATGAAGACCCCACACATGGTTGGAGCTGTGCTACGTTATATCTATAGACAACAGCTAGGAGTGTTCCGATCTATCGGCTGTGACGTCATGAAGACCCCACACACGGTTGGACCTTTGCTACGTCATATCTATAGACAACAGCTAGGAGTGTTCCGATCTATCGGCTGTGACGTAATGAAGACCCCACACACGGTTGGAGCTTTGCTACGTCATATCTATAGACAACAGCTAGGAGTGTTCCGATCTATCGGCTGTGACGTCATGAAGACCCCACACACGGTTGGAGCTGTGCTACGTCATATCTATAGACAACAGCTAGGAGTGTTCCTATCTATCGGCTGTGACGTCATGAAGACCCCACACACGGTTGGAGCTGTGCTACGTCATATCTATAGACAACAGCTAGGAGTGTTCCTATCTATCGGCTGTGACGTCATGAAGACCCCACACACGGTTGGAGCTGCGGTACGTCATATCTACAGACAACAGCTAGGAGTGTTCCGATCTATCGGCTGTGACGTCATGAAGACCCCACACACGGTCGAAGCTGCGCTACGTCATATCTATAGACAACAGCTAGGAGTGTTCCGATCTATCGGCTGTGACGTCATGAAGACCCCACACACGGTTGGAGCTTTGCTACGTCATATCTATAGACAACAGCTAGGAGTGTTCAGATCTATCGGCTGTGACGTCATGAAGACCTCACACACGGTTGGAGCTGCGCTACGTCATATCTATAGACAACAGCTAGGAGTGTTCCTATCTATCAGCTGTGACGTCATGAAGACCCCACACACGGTTGGAGCTGCGCTACGTCATATCTACAGACAACAGCTAGGAGTGTTCCGATCTATCGGCTGTGACGTCATGAAGACCCCACACACGGTCGAAGCTGCGCTACGTCATATCTATAGACAACAGCTAGGAGTGTTCCGATCTATCAGCTGTGACGTCATGAAGACCCCACACACGGTTGAAGCTGTGCTACGTCATATCTATAGACAACAGCTAGGAGTGTTCCTATCTATCAGCTGTGACGTCATGAAGACCCCACACATGGTTGGAGCTGCGCCACGTTATATCTATAGACAACAGCTAGGAGTGTTCCGATCTATCGGCTGTGACGTCATGAAGACCCCACACACGGTTGGAGCTGTGCTACGTCATATCTATAGACAACAGCTAGGAGTGTTCCTATCTATCGGCTGTGACGTCATGAAGACCCCACACACGGTTGGAGCTGTGCTACGTCATATCTATAGACAACAGCTAGGAGTGTTCCTATCTATCGGCTGTGACGTCATGAAGACCCCACACACGGTTGGAGCTGTGCTACGTCATATCTATAGACAACAGCTAGGAGTGTTCCGATCTATCGGCTGTGACGTCATGAAGACCCCACACACGGTTGGAGCTGTGCCACGTCATATCTATAGACAACAGCTAGGAGTGTTCCTATCTATCGGCTGTGGCGTCATGAAAACCCCACACACGGTTGAAGCTGTGCTACGTCATATCTATAGACAACAGCTAGGAGTGTTCCTATCTATCGGCTGTGACGTCATGAAGACCCCACACATGGTTGGAGCTGCGCTACGTCATATCTATAGACAACAGCTAGGAGTGTTCCTATCTATCGGCTGTGACGTCATGAAGACCCCACACATGGTTGGAGCTGCGCTACGTCATATCTATAGACAACAGCTAGGAGTGTTCCTATCTATCGGCTGTGACGTCATGAAGACCCCACACACGGTTGAAGCTGCGCTACGTTATATCTATAGACAACAGCTAGGAGTGTTCAGATCTATCGGCTGTGACGTCATGAAGACCCCACACACGGTTGGAGCTGCGCTACGTCATATCTATAGACAACAGCTAGGAGTGTTCCTATCTATCGGCTGTGACGTCATGAAGACCCCACACACGGTTGAAGCTGCGCTACGTTATATCTATAGACAACAGCTAGGAGTGTTCCGATCTATCAGCTGTGACGTCATGAAGACCCCACACATGGTTGAAGCTGCGCTACGTCATATCTATAGACAACAGCTAGGAGTGTTCCGATCTATCGGCTGTGACGTCATGAAGACCCCACACATGGTTGGAGCTGTGCTACGTCATATCTATAGACAACAGCTAGGAGTGTTCCGATCTATCGGCTGTGACGTCATGAAGACCCCACACACGGTTGGAGCTGCGCTACGTCATATCTATAGACAACAGCTAGGAGTGTTCCTATCTATCGGCTGTGACGTCATGAAGACCCCACACACGGTTGGAGCTGTGCTACGTCATATCTATAGACAACAGCTAGGAGTGTTCCGATCTATCGGCTGTGACGTCATGAAGACACCACACACGGTTGGAGCTGTGCTACGTCATATCTATAGACAACAGCTAGGAGTGTTCAGATCTATCGGCTGTGACGTCATGAAGACCCCACACACGGTTGGAGCTGCGCTACGTCATATCTATAGACAACAGCTAGGAGTGTTCCTATCTATCGGCTGTGACGTCATGAAGACCCCACACATGGTTGGAGCTGCGCTACGTCATATCTATAGACAACAGCTAGGAGTGTTCCGATCTATCGGCTGTGACGTCATGAAGACCCCACACACGGTTGGAGCTGCGCTACGTCATATCTATAGACAACAGCTAGGAGTGTTCCTATCTATCGGCTGTGACGTCATGAAGACCCCACACATGGTTGGAGCTGCGCTACGTCATATCTATAGACAACAGCTAGGAGTGTTCCGATCTATCGGCTGTGACGTCATGAAGACCCCACACACGGTTGGAGCTGTGCTACGTCATATCTATAGACAACAGCTAGCAGTGTTCCTATCTATCAGCTGTGACGTCATGAAGACCCCACACATGGTTGGAGCTGTGCTACGTCATATCTATAGACAACAGCTAGGAGTGTTCCGATCTATCGGCTGTGACGTCATGAAGACCCCACACACGGTTGGAGCTGCGCTACGTCATATCTATAGACAACAGCTAGGAGTGTTCCTATCTATCGGCTGTGACGTCATGAAGACCCCACACATGGTTGGAGCTGTGCTACGTCATATCTATAGACAACAGCTAGGAGTGTTCCGATCTATCGGCTGTGACGTCATGAAGACCCCACACACGGTTGGAGCTGCGCTACGTCATATCTATAGACAACAGCTAGGAGTGTTCCTATCTATCAGCTGTGACGTCATGAAGACCCCACACATGGTTGAAGCTGCGCTACGTCATATCTATAGACAACAGCTAGGAGTGTTCCGATCTATCGGCTGTGACGTCATGAAGACCCCACACATGGTTGGAGCTGTGCTACGTCATATCTATAGACAACAGCTAGGAGTGTTCCTATCTATCGGCTGTGACGTCATGAAGACCTCACACATGGTTGGAGCTGTGCTACGTCATATCTATAGACAACAGCTAGGAGTGTTCCTATCTATCAGCTGTGACGTCATGAAGACCCCACACACGGTTGGAGCTGCGCTACGTCATATCTATAGACAACAGCTAGGAGTGTTCCTATCTATCGGCTGTGACGTCATGAAGACCCCACACACGGTTGGAGCTGCGCTACGTCATATCTATAGACAAAAGCTGGGAGTGTTCCGATCTATCAGCTGTGACGTCATGAAGACCCCACACACGGTTGGAGCTGTGCTACGTCATATCTATAGACAACAGCTAGGAGTGTTCCGATCTATCGGCTGTGACGTCATGAAGACCCCACACATGGTTGGAGCTGTGCTACGTCATATCTATAGACAACAGCTAGTAGTGTTCCGATCTATCGGCTGTGACGTCATGAAGACCCCACACACGGTTGAAGCTGCGCTACGTTATATCTATAGACAACAGCTAGGAGTGTTCCTATCTATCAGCTGTGACGTCATGAAGACCCCACACACGGTTGGAGCTGTGCTACGTCATATCTATAGACAACAGCTAGGAGTGTTCCTATCTATCGGCTGTGACGTCATGAAGACCTCACACACGGTTGAAGCTGTGCTACGTTATATCTATAGACAACAGCTAGGAGTGTTCCTATCTATCGGCTGTGACGTCATGAAGACCCCACACACGGTTGGAGCTGTGCTACGTTATATCTATAGACAACAGCTAGGAGTGTTCCGATCTATCAGCTGTGACGTCATGAAGACCCCACACACGGTTGGAGCTGTGCTACGTCATATCTATAGACAACAGCTAGGAGTGTTCCGATCTATCAGCTGTGACGTCATGAAGACCCCACACACGGTTGGAGCTGTGCTACGTCATATCTATAGACAACAGCTAGGAGTGTTCAGATCTATCGGCTGTGACGTCATGAAGACCCCACACACGGTTGGAGCTGTGCTACGTCATATCTATAGACAACAGCTAGGAGTGTTCAGATCTATCGGCTGTGACGTCATGAAGACCCCACACACGGTTGGAGCTGTGCTACGTCATATCTATAGACAACAGCTAGGAGTGTTCCTATCTATCGGCTGTGACGTCATGAAGACCTCACACACAGTTGGAGCTGTGCTACGTCATATCTATAGACAACAGCTAGGAGTGTTCCTATCTATCGGCTGTGACGTCATGAAGACCCCACACACGGTTGAAGCTGTGCTACGTTATATCTATAGACAACAGCTAGGAGTGTTCCTATCTATCAGCTGTGACGTCATGAAGACCCCACACACGGTTGGAGCTGTGCTACGTCATATCTATAGACAACAGCTAGCAGTGTTCCTATCTATCAGCTGTGACGTCATGAAGACCCCACACACGGTTGAAGCTGTGCTACGTTATATCTATAGACAACAGCTAGGAGTGTTCCGATCTATCGGCTGTGACGTCATGAAGACCCCACACACGGTTGGAGCTGTGTTACGTCATATCTATAGACAACAGCTAGGAGTGTTCCTATCTATCAGCTGTGACGTCATGAAGACCCCACACACGGTTGAAGCTGTGCTACGTTATATCTATAGACAACAGCTAGGAGTGTTCCGATCTATCGGCTGTGACGTCATGAAGACCCCACACATGGTTGGAGCTGTGCTACGTCATATCTATAGACAACAGCTAGGAGTGTTCCGATCTATCGGCTGTGACGTCATGAAGACCCCACACACGGTTGAAGCTGCGCTACGTTATATCTATAGACAACAGCTAGGAGTGTTCCTATCTATCAGCTGTGACGTCATGAAGACCCCACACACGGTTGGAGCTGTGCTACGTCATATCTATAGACAACAGCTAGGAGTGTTCCGATCTATCGGCTGTGACGTCATGAAGACCCCACACACGGTTGGAGCTGCGCTACGTTATATCTATAGACAACAGCTAGGAGTGTTCCTATCTATCAGCTGTGACGTCATGAAGACCCCACACACGGTTGAAGCTGTGCTACGTTATATCTATAGACAACAGCTAGGAGTGTTCCGATCTATCGGCTGTGACGTCATGAAGACCCCACACACGGTTGGAGCTGTGTTACGTCATATCTATAGACAACAGCTAGGAGTGTTCCGATCTATCAGCTGTTACGTCATGAAGACCCCACACACGGTTGAAGCTGTGCTACGTCATATCTATAGACAACAGCTAGGAGTGTTCCGATCTATCAGCTGTGACGTCATGAAGACCCCACACACGGTTGGAGCTGTGCTACGTCATATCTATAGACAACAGCTAGGAGTGTTCCGATCTATCAGCTGTGACGTCATGAAGACCCCACACACGGTTGGAGCTGTGCTACGTCATATCTATAGACAACAGCTAGGAGTGTTCCGATCTATCGGCTGTGACGTCATGAAGACCCCACACACGGTTGAAGCTGCGCCACGTCATATCTATAGACAACAGCCAGGAGTGTTCCGATCTATCGGCTGTGACGTCATGAAGACCCCACACACGGTTGAAGCTGCGCTACGTCATATCAATAGACAACAGCTAGGAGTGTTCCTATCTATCGGCTGTGACGTCATGAAGACCCCACACATGGTTGGAGCTGTGCTACGTCATATCTATAGACAACAGCTAGGAGTGTTCCTATCTATCGGCTGTGACGTCATGAAGACCCCACACATGGTTGGAGCTGCGCTACGTCATATCTATAGACAACAGCTAGGAGTGTTCCTATCTATCGGCTGTGACGTCATGAAGACCCCACACATGGTTGGAGCTGCGCTACGTCATATCTATAGACAACAGCTAGGAGTGTTCCTATCTATCGGCTGTGACGTCATGAAGACCCCACACATGGTTGGAGCTGTGCTACGTCATATCTATAGACAACAGCTAGGAGTGTTCCTATCTATCGGCTGTGACGTCATGAAGACCCCACACATGGTTGGAGCTGCGCTACGTCATATCTATAGACAACAGCTAGGAGTGTTCCTATCTATCGGCTGTGACGTCATGAAGACCCCACACATGGTTGGAGCTGTGCTACGTCATATCTATAGACAACAGCTAGGAGTGTTCCTATCTATCGGCTGTGACGTCATGAAGACCCCACACATGGTTGGAGCTGCGCTACGTCATATCTATAGACAACAGCTAGGAGTGTTCCTATCTATCGGCTGTGACGTCATGAAGACCCCACACACGGTTGGAGCTGTGCTACGTCATATCTATAGACAACAGCTAGGAGTGTTCCTATCTATCGGCTGTGACGTCATGAAGACCCCACACATGGTTGGAGCTGCGCTACGTCATATCTATAGACAACAGCTAGGAGTGTTCCGATCTATCGGCTGTGACGTCATGAAGACCCCAACACGGTTGGAGCTGTGCTACGTCATATCTATAGACAACAGCTAGGAGTGTTCAGATCTATCAGCTGTGACGTCATGAAGACCCCACACATGGTTGGAGCTGTGCTACGTCATATCTATAGACAACAGCTAGGAGTGTTCCGATCTATCAGCTGTGACGTCATGAAGACCCCACACACGGTTGGAGCTGTGCTACGTCATATCTATAGACAACAGCTAGGAGTGTTCCGATCTATCGGCTGTGACGTCATGAAGACCCCACACACGGTTGAAGCTGTGCTACGTCATATCTATAGACAACAGCTAGGAGTGTTCAGATCTATCGGCTGTGACGTCATGAAGACCCCACACATGGTTGGAGCTGCGCTACGTCATATCTATAGACAACAGCTAGGAGTGTTCAGATCTATCAGCTGTGACGTCATGAAGACCCCACACATGGTTGGAGCTGCGCTACGTCATATCTATAGACAACAGCTAGGAGTGTTCAGATCTATCAGCTGTGACGTCATGAAGACCCCACACATGGTTGGAGCTGCGCTACGTCATATCTATAGACAACAGCTAGGAGTGTTCAGATCTATCAGCTGTGACGTCATGAAGACCCCACACACGGTTGGAGCTGTGCTACGTCATATCTATAGACAACAGCTAGGAGTGTTCAGATCTATCGGCTGTGACGTCATGAAGACCTCACACACGGTTGGAGCTGTGCCACGTCATATCTATAGACAACAGCTAGGAGTGTTCCGATCTATCGGCTGTGACGTCATGAAGACCCCACACACGGTTGGAGCTGTGCTACGTCATATCTATAGACAACAGCTAGGAGTGTTCCTATCTATCAGCTGTGACGTCATGAAGACCCCACACACGGTTGGAGCTGCGCTACGTCATATCTATAGACAACAGCTAGGAGTGTTCCTATCTATCAGCTGTGACGTCATGAGGACCCCACACACGGTTGAAGCTGCGCTACGTCATATCTATAGACAACAGCTAGGAGTGTTCCGATCTATCGGCTGTGACGTCATGAAGACCCCACACACGGTTGGAGCTGCGCTACGTCATATCTATAGACAACAGCTAGGAGTGTTCCTATCTATCGGCTGTGACGTCATGAAGACCCCACACACGGTTGGAGCTGCGCTACGTCATATCTATAGACAACAGCTAGGAGTGTTCCGATCTATCGGCTGTGACGTCATGAAGACCCCACACACGGTTGGAGCTGCGCTACGTCATATCTATAGACAACAGCTAGGAGTGTTCCGATCTATCGGCTGTGACGTCATGAAGACCCCACACACGGTTGGAGCTGTGCTACGTCATATCTATAGACAACAGCTAGGAGTGTTCCGATCTATCAGCTGTGACGTCATGAAGACCCCACACACGGTTGGAGCTGCGCTACGTCATATCTATAGACAACAGCTAGGAGTGTTCCGATCTATCGGCTGTGACGTCATGAAGACCCCACACACGGTTGGAGCTGTGCTACGTCATATCTATAGACAACAGCTAGGAGTGTTCCTATCTATCAGCTGTGACGTCATGAAGACCCCACACACGGTTGGAGCTGCGCTACGTCATATCTATAGACAACAGCTAGGAGTGTTCCTATCTATCAGCTGTGACGTCATGAAGACCCCACACACGGTTGAAGCTGCGCTACGTCATATCTATAGACAACAGCTAGGAGTGTTCCGATCTATCGGCTGTGACGTCATGAAGACCCCACACACGGTTGGAGCTGCGCTACGTCATATCTATAGACAACAGCTAGGAGTGTTCCTATCTATCGGCTGTGACGTCATGAAGACCCCACACACGGTTGGAGCTGCGCTACGTCATATCTATAGACAACAGCTAGGAGTGTTCCGATCTATCGGCTGTGACGTCATGAAGACCCCACACACGGTTGGAGCTGCGCTACGTCATATCTATAGACAACAGCTAGGAGTGTTCCGATCTATCGGCTGTGACGTCATGAAGACCCCACACACGGTTGGAGCTGTGCTACGTCATATCTATAGACAACAGCTAGGAGTGTTCCGATCTATCAGCTGTGACGTCATGAAGACCCCACACACGGTTGGAGCTGCGCTACGTCATATCTATAGACAACAGCTAGGAGTGTTCCGATCTATCGGCTGTGACGTCATGAAGACCCCACACATGGTCGGAGCTGTGCTACGTCATATCCATAGACAACAGCTAGGAGTGTTCCGATCTATCAGCTGTGACGTCATGAAGACCCCACACACGGTTGGAGCTGTGCTACGTCATATCCATAGACAACAGCTAGGAGTGTTCCGATCTATCAGCTGTGACGTCATGAAGACCCCACACACGGTTGGAGCTGTGCTACGTCATATCTATAGACAACAGCTAGGAGTGTTCCTATCTATCAGCTGTGACGTCATGAAGACCCCACACACGGTTGGAGCTGTGCTACGTCATATCTATAGACAACAGCTAGGAGTGTTCCGATCTATCGGCTGTGACGTCATGAAGACCCCACACACGGTTGAAGCTGCGCTACGTCATATCTATAGACAACAGCTAGGAGTGTTCCTATCTATCGGCTGTGACGTCATGAAGACCCCACACATGGTTGAAGCTGCGCCACGTCATATCCATAGACAACAGCTAGGAGTGTTCCGATCTATCAGCTGTGACGTCATGAAGACCCCACACACGGTTGAAGCTGTGCTACGTCATATCTATAGACAACAGCTAGGAGTGTTCCTATCTATCGGCTGTGACGTCATGAAGACCTCACACACGGTTGAAGCTGCGCTACGTCATATCTATAGACAACAGCTAGGAGTGTTCCTATCTATCGGCTGTGACGTCATGAAGACCCCACACACGGTTGAAGCTGTGCTACGTCATATCTATAGACAACAGCTAGGAGTGTTCCTATCTATCGGCTGTGACGTCATGAAGACCCCACACACGGTTGAAGCTGTGCTACGTCATATCTATAGACAACAGCTAGGAGTGTTCCGATCTATCGGCTGTGACGTCATGAAGACCCCACACATGGTTGGAGCTGCGCTACGTTATATCTATAGACAACAGCTAGGAGTGTTCCTATCTATCACCTGTGACGTCATGAAGACCCCACACACGGTTGAAGCTGCGCTACGTCATATCTATAGACAACAGCTAGGAGTGTTCCGATCTATCGGCTGTGACGTCATGAAGACCCCACACATGGTTGGAGCTGCGCTACGTCATATCTATAGACAACAGCTAGGAGTGTTCCGATCTATCGGCTGTGACGTCATGAAGACCCCACACACGGTTGAAGCTGTGCTACGTCATATCTATAGACAACAGCTAGGAGTGTTCAGATCTATCGGCTGTGACGTCATGAAGACCCCACACACGGTTGAAGCTGTGCTACGTCATATCTATAGACAACAGCTAGGAGTGTTCCGATCTATCGGCTGTGACGTCATGAAGACCCCACACATGGTTGGAGCTGCGCTACGTTATATCTATAGACAACAGCTAGGAGTGTTCCTATCTATCAGCTGTGACGTCATGAAGACCCCACACACGGTTGGAGCTGTGCTACGTCATATCTATAGACAACAGCTAGGAGTGTTCCGATCTATCGGCTGTGACGTCATGAAGACCCCACACATGGTTGGAGCTGTGCCACGTCATATCTATAGACAACAGCTAGGAGTGTTCAGATCTATCGGCTGTGACGTCATGAAGACCCCACACACGGTTGAAGCTGTGCTACGTCATATCTATAGACAACAGCTAGGAGTGTTCCGATCTATCGGCTGTGACGTCATGAAGACCCCACACACGGTTGAAGCTGTGCTACGTCATATCTATAGACAACAGCTGGGAGTGCTCCTATCTATCGGCTGTGACGTCATGAAGACCCCACACACGGTTGAAGCTGTGCTACGTCATATCTATAGACAACAGCTAGGAGTGTTCCGATCTATCAGCTGTGACGTCATGAAGACCCCACACACGGTTGAAGCTGCGCTACGTCATATCTATAGACAACAGCTAGGAGTGTTCCGATCTATCGGCTGTGACGTCATGAAGACCCCACACACGGTCGAAGCTGTGCTACGTCATATCTATAGACAACAGCTAGGAGTGTTCCGATCTATCGGCTGTGACGTCATGAAGAC
This sequence comes from Brachyptera risi, assembly GCA_964007535.1. Lineage (NCBI taxonomy): Eukaryota > Metazoa > Arthropoda > Insecta > Plecoptera > Taeniopterygidae > Brachyptera > Brachyptera risi. Next base: position 1,458,018 of record OZ023331.1, read on the forward strand.
CTCACACACGGTTGAAGCTGTGCTACGTTATATCTATAGACAACAGCTAGGAGTGTTTCGATCTATCGGCTGTGACGTCATGAAGACCCCACACACGGTTGAAGCTGTGCTACGTTATATCTATAGACAACAGCTAGGAGTGTTCAGATCTATCGGCTGTGACGTCATGAAGACCCCACACACGGTTGGAGCTGCGCTACGTCATATCTATAGACAACAGCTAGGAGTGTTCCTATCTATCAGCTGTGACGTCATGAAGACCCCACACACGGTTGAAGCTGTGCTACGTTATATCTATAGACAACAGCTAGGAGTGTTCCTATCTATCGGCTGTGACGTCATGAAGACCCCACACACGGTTGGAGCTGTGCTACGTCATATCTATAGACAACAGCTAGGAGTGTTCCGATCTATCGGCTGTGACGTCATGAAGACCCCACACACGGTTGGAGCTGTGCTACGTAATATCTATAGACAACAGCTAGGAGTGTTCCGATCTATCGGCTGTGACGTCATGAAGACCTCACACACGGTTGAATCTGTGCTACGTTATATCTATAGACAACAGCTAGGAGTGTTCCGATCTATCAGCTGTGACGTCATGAAGACCTCACACACGGTTGAAGCTGTGCTACGTCATATCTATAGACAACAGCTGGGAGTGTTCCTATCTATCGGCTGTGACGTCATGAAGACCCCACACACGGTTGGAGCTGCGCTACGTCATATCTATAGACAACAGCTAGGAGTGTTCCGATCTATCAGCTGTGACGTCATGAAGACCTCACACACGGTTGAAGCTGTGCTACGTCATATCTATAGACAACAGCTGGGAGTGTTCCTATCTATCGGCTGTGACGTCATGAAGACCCCACACACGGTCGAAGCTGCGCTACGTCATATCTATAGACAACAGCTAGGAGTGTTCCGATCTATCGGCTGTGACGTCATGAAGACCCCACACACGGTTGAAGCTGTGCTACGTCATATCTATAGACAACAGCTAGGAGTGTTCCTATCTATCAGCTGTGACGTCATGAAGACCCCACACACGGTTGGAGCTGTGCTACGTTATATCTATAGACAACAGCTGGGAGTGTTCAGATCTATCGGCTGTGACGTCATGAAGACCCCACACACGGTTGAAGCTGTGCTACGTCATATCTATAGACAACAGCTAGGAGTGTTCCTATCTATCAGCTGTGACGTCATGAAGACCCCACACACGGTTGAAGCTGTGCTACGTTATATCTATAGACAACAGCTAGGAGTGTTCCGATCTATCAGCTGTGACGTCATGAAGACCCCACACACGGTTGAAGCTGTGCTACGTTATATCTATAGACAACAGCTAGGAGTGTTCCTATCTATCAGCTGTGACGTCATGAAGACCCCACACATGGTTGGAGCTGCGCTACGTCATATCTATAGACAACAGCTAGGAGTGTTCAGATCTATCGGCTGTGACGTCATGAAGACCCCACACACGGTTGGAGCTGCGCTACGTCATATCTATAGACAACAGCTAGGAGTGTTCCTATCTATCAGCTGTGACGTCATGAAGACCCCACACACGGTTGAAGCTGTGCTACGTTATATCTATAGACAACAGCTAGGAGTGTTCCTATCTATCGGCTGTGACGTCATGAAGACCCCACACACGGTTGGAGCTGTGCTACGTCATATCTATAGACAACAGCTAGGAGTGTTCCTATCTATCGGCTGTGACGTCATGAAGACCCCACACACGGTTGGAGCTGTGCTACGTTATATCTATAGACAACAGCTAGGAGTGTTCCTATCTATCGGCTGTGACGTCATGAAGACCCCACACACGGTTGGAGCTGTGCTACGTCATATCTATAGACAACAGCTAGGAGTGTTCCTATCTATCGGCTGTGACGTCATGAAGACCCCACACACGGTTGAAGCTGTGCTACGTTATATCTATAGACAACAGCCAGGAGTGTTCCTATCTATCGGCTGTGACGTCATGAAGACCCCACACACGGTTGGAGCTGTGCTACGTCATATCTATAGACAACAGCCAGGAGTGTTCAGATCTATCGGCTGTGACGTCATGAAGACCCCACACACGGTTGGAGCTGTGCTACGTCATATCTATAGACAACAGCTAGGAGTGTTCCTATCTATCGGCTGTGACGTCATGAAGACCCCACACACGGTTGGAGCTGTGCTACGTCATATCTATAGACAACAGCTAGGAGTGTTCAGATCTATCGGCTGTGACGTCATGAGGACCCCACACACGGTTGGAGCTGCGCTACGTCATATCTATAGACAACAGCTAGGAGTGTTCCTATCTATCAGCTGTGACGTCATGAAGACCCCACACACGGTTGAAGCTGTGCTACGTTATATCTATAGACAACAGCTAGGAGTGTTCAGATCTATCAGCTGTGACGTCATGAAGACCCCACACACGGTTGGAGCTGCGCTACGTCATATCTATAGACAACAGCTAGGAGTGTTCCGATCTATCAGCTGTGACGTCATGAAGACCCCACACATGGTTGGAGCTGTGCTACGTTATATCTATAGACAACAGCTAGGAGTGTTCCGATCTATCGGCTGTGACGTCATGAAGACCCCACACACGGTTGGAGCTGTGCTACGTTATATCTATAGACAACAGCTAGGAGTGTTCCTATCTATCGGCTGTGACGTCATGAAGACCCCACACACGGTTGGAGCTGTGCTACGTTATATCTATAGACAACAGCTAGGAGTGTTCCGATCTATCGGCTGTGACGTCATGAAGACCCCACACACGGTTGGAGCTGTGCTACGTTATATCTATAGACAACAGCTAGGAGTGTTCCTATCTATCGGCTGTGACGTCATGAAGACCCCACACACGGTTGGAGCTGTGCTACGTTATATCTATAGACAACAGCTAGGAGTGTTCCGATCTATCGGCTGTGACGTCATGAAGACCCCACACACGGTTGGAGCTGTGCTACGTTATATCTATAGACAACAGCTAGGAGTGTTCTTATCTATCGGCTGTGACGTCATGAAGACCCCACACACGGTTGGAGCTGCGCTACGTCATATCTATAGACAACAGCTAGGAGTGTTCCGATCTATCAGCTGTGACGTCATGAAGACCCCACACACGGTTGGAGCTGTGCTACGTCATATCTATAGACAACAGCTAGGAGTGTTCCTATCTATCGGCTGTGACGTCATGGAGACCCCACACACGGTTGAAGCTGTGCTACGTTATATCTATAGACAACAGCTAGGAGTGTTCCGATCTATGGGCTGTGACGTCATGAAGACCCCACACACGGTTGGAGCTGTGCTACGTCATATCTATAGACAACAGCTAGGAGTGTTCAGATCTATCGGCTGTGACGTCATGAAGACCCCACACACGGTTGGAGCTGTGCTACGTTATATCTATAGACAACAGCTAGGAGTGTTCCTATCTATCAGCTGTGACGTCATGAAGACCCCACACACGGTTGGAGCTGTGCTACGTCATATCTATAGACAACAGCTAGGAGTGTTCAGATCTATCGGCTGTGACGTCATGAAGACCACACACACGGTTGGAGCTTCGCTACGTCATATCTATAGACAACAGCTAGGAGTGTTCCTATCTATCGGCTGTGACGTCATGAAGACCCCACACACGGTTGGAGCTGCGCTACGTCATATCTATAGACAACAGCTAGGAGTGTTCCTATCTATCGGCTGTGACGTCATGAAGACCCCACACACGGTTGGAGCTGAGCTACGTCATATCTATAGACAACAGCTAGGAGTGTTCCGATCTATCGGCTGTGACGTCATGAAGACCCCACACACGGTTGGAGCTGCGCTACGTCATATCTATAGACAACAGCTAGGAGTGTTCCGATCTATCGGCTGTGACGTCATGAAGACCCCACACATGGTTGGAGCTGCGCTATGTCATATCTATAGACAACAGCTAGGAGTGTTCCGATCTATCGGCTGTGACGTCATGAAGACCCCACACACGGTCGGAGCTGCGCTACGTCATATCTATAGACAACAGCTGGGAGTGTTCCGATCTATCAGCTGTGACGTCATGAAGACCCCACACACGGTTGGAGCTGTGCTACGTCATGTCTATAGACAACAGCTAGGAGTGTTCAGATCTATCGGCTGTGACGTCATGAAGACCACACACACGGTTGGAGCTGCGCTACGTCATATCTGTAGACAACAGCTAGGAGTGTTCCGATCTATCGGCTGTGACGTCATGAAGACCCCACACATGGTTGGAGCTGTGCTACGTCATATCTATAGACAACAGCTAGGAGTGTTCCGATCTATCAGCTGTGACGTCATGAAGACCCCACACACGGTTGGAGCTGTGCTACGTCATATCTATAGACAACAGCTAGGAGTGTTCCTATCTATCGGCTGTGACGTCATGAAGACCCCACACACGGTTGGAGCTGTGCTACGTCATATCTATAGACAACAGCTGGGAGTGTTCAGATCTATCAGCTGTGACGTCATGAAGACCCCACACACGGTTGGAGCTGTGCTACGTCATATCTATAGACAACAGCTGGGAGTGTTCAGATCTATCGGCTGTGACGTCATGAAGACCCCACACACGGTTGGAGCTGTGCTACGTCATATCTATAGACAACAGCTAGGAGTGTTCCGATCTATCAGCTGTGACGTCATGAAGACCCCACACACGGTTGGAGCTGTGCTACGTCATATCTATAGACAACAGCTAGGAGTGTTCCGATCTATCAGCTGTGACGTCATGAAGACCCCACACACGGTTGGAGCTGTGCTACGTCATATCTATAGACAACAGCTAGGAGTGTTCAGATCTATCGGCTGTGACGTCATGAAGACCACACACACGGTTTTTAGCTGCGCTACGTCATATCTATAGACAACAGCTAGGAGTGTTCCTATCTATCGGCTGTGACGTCATGAAGACCTCACACACGGTTGGAGCTGCGCTACGTCATATCTATAGACAACAGCTAGGAGTGTTCCTATCTATCGGCTGTGATGTCATGAAGACCCCACACATGGTTGGAGCTGTGCTACGTCATATCTATAGACAACAGCTAGGAGTGTTCCGATCTATCAGCTGTGACGTCATGAAGACCCCACACACGGTTGGAGCTGCGCTACGTCATATCTATAGACAACAGCTAGGAGTGTTCCTATCTATCGGCTGTGACGTCATGAAGACCCCACACACGGTTGGAGCTGTGCTACGTCATATCTATAGACAACAGCTAGGAGTGTTCCGATCTATCAGCTGTGACGTCATGAAGACCCCACACACGGTTGGAGCTGTGCTACGTCATATCTATAGACAACAGCTAGGAGTGTTCCTATCTATCGGCTGTGACGTCATGAAGACCCCACACACGGTTGGAGCTGTGCTACGTCATATCTATAGACAACAGCTGGGAGTGTTCAGATCTATCAGCTGTGACGTCATGAAGACCCCACACACGGTTGGAGCTGTGCTACGTCATATCTATAGACAACAGCTGGGAGTGTTCAGATCTATCGGCTGTGACGTCATGAAGACCCCACACACGGTTGGAGCTGTGCTACGTCATATCTATAGACAACAGCTAGGAGTGTTCCGATCTATCAGCTGTGACGTCATGAAGACCCCACACACGGTTGGAGCTGTGCTACGTCATATCTATAGACAACAGCTAGGAGTGTTCCGATCTATCAGCTGTGACGTCATGAAGACCCCACACACGGTTGGAGCTGTGCTACGTCATATCTATAGACAACAGCTAGGAGTGTTCAGATCTATCGGCTGTGACGTCATGAAGACCACACACACGGTTGGAGCTGCGCTACGTCATATCTATAGACAACAGCTAGGAGTGTTCCTATCTATCGGCTGTGACGTCATGAAGACCTCACACACGGTTGGAGCTGCGCTACGTCATATCTATAGACAACAGCTAGGAGTGTTCCTATCTATCGGCTGTGATGTCATGAAGACCCCACACATGGTTGGAGCTGTGCTACGTCATATCTATAGACAACAGCTAGGAGTGTTCCGATCTATCAGCTGTGACGTCATGAAGACCCCACACACGGTTGGAGCTGCGCTACGTCATATCTATAGACAACAGCTAGGCGTGTTCCTATCTATCGGCTGTGACGTCATGAAGACCCCACACACGGTTGGAGCTGTGCTACGTCATATCTATAGACAACAGCTAGGAGTGTTCCTATCTATCGGCTGTGACGTCATGAAGACCCCACACACGGTTGAAGCTGTGCTACGTTATATCTATAGACAACAGCTAGGAGTGTTCCTATCTATCGGCTGTGACGTCATGAAGACCTCACACACGGTTGGAGCTGCGCTACGTCATATCTATAGACAACAGCTAGGAGTGTTCCTATCTATCGGCTGTGACGTCATGAAGACCCCACACACGGTTGAAGCTGTGCTACGTTATATCTATAGACAACAGCTAGGAGTGTTCCTATCTATCGGCTGTGACGTCATGAAGACCCCACACACGGTTGAAGCTGCGCTACGTCATATCTATAGACAACAGCTAGGAGTGTTCCTATCTATCAGCTGTGACGTCATGAAGACCCCACACACGGTTGGAGCTGCGCTACGTCATATCTATAGACAACAGCTAGGAGTGTTCCTATCTATTGGCTGTGACGTCATCTCGTCTCTGAAGAGCACTGCGCAGTGAAAACAAACAGAGCAGATACGCGTGTTTGGAAAACAAATGAATCATGATAATATACAATAAAACAGCTCAATACTCTTCCGAGAATATATTTTCTTTCCTTGATTTATGTGAAGTTTCAATAAAGGATGTCAGTCGTTGGAAAGCCTTGCTACACAGCCACGTGATGTCACGCGTTAATCAGCGTTTAACGACGTCGTAAATATCCCGTCATTGATGGATACTTGTGCAAACAGAGACTGTTTATCATTCCAATATACATATTGTCACGGCTGGAGTTCACCTAGCTGGAAGCATTTGAAGATTCACATTTTGTGAGCACAAAGCCTCAAAATCAAGCTCTTCACCTGTGACTATCAATACGTAACGGGATAAGCAACATGGCGCTTCCCTTTCGCACCATGCGTATATCAAAGGGATGCCGCCTCACAAATGTTATGATGATTTGCTGGTATTATTGTATGTTGATCTATACAAGTAATAGATGTAATGCAATCTGTTAATCCAGCTCTTTCCAACTGCATTAAACAGTATTGGGATAAATTTCATTTGAATTGGCCAATCTAAATTTGAAATAAATCTGTAAAAGCATTTAGTCCCCTAGTCAAGAGCCCTACTGCTATATTTACCATTTGATAACTGGATAATTACTCATCATCTACAAGAATGGTCAGAAACTAAGGTTGTATACAACTATGTACTATACACTGAAATACGAGCCCAATACGTACGATTTGATTTGAAATTGCGAGTCTCAGAAATGTACACGAAAGCGCTGATTCCATCATGGTGAAAACGGCCTAATGTTAAAAGGATAGGACTTACGCCATGTTGCTTATCCCGTTACGTCATTGATAGCTATAGTCTTTACAAAGTACCTTGTTATATTACCTGGGCAAACGCAGCACATGCGTTGTAAGATGAGCGAGATATTTGTTGTATTGAGTGTCGGTAAAGTAGTCCTACCTCTGCTACCTTATCGACTCTGGTGTTCTACACACCTTGATATCTGAATGTGGTACATACGTCGTTAAAGTAGTTCTACCCTTGCCACTTTATCGACTCTTATATTCTACACACCTTGATGCATAGGCCTATACAAATACATCATTGTTGAGCAAATATTGAATCTAGAGGGCAGTGAATCTCGGCAACCAAATTCTGTCATTAGATGAGCGTAGCGAAGTCTCCATCCCACTCTTATGGAGCTTTGTCTGTGTGTGTGTTTTTTTCTTTTTGTAAGCACTCCACAGATCGCAGGGTTTGACTGATTGACATAAAACATTTGTTGTGCACGCAAACTCATCCAACTTGGAACTGTATAGTTTTTGGAATGAATCGGTTGAAAAGATTGTGAGAAATATCATGTCAAAGTTTCTAAAAACCTCATAAGATTTGGCTGGGCAGAAAATGCTGAAAAATAAAATCTCTTCAAATGGGATGAAAATTTCTCTAAATGTGTATACATGAATTTCACACATTATGACGATTTTGTATGCAATTCTAATCGGCCGATTTGAAGGGAAAAAAATGATAATATTCAATAAATATATCATAAAAATTGTGACAGAATCAAGTTGTCAAGATTCACTGCTTTCTAGATTCAAGAGTTGACTAACAATGAAGTATTTTGTATATGCGTCAAGGTGTGTAGAACACCAGAGTCAATGAAGTGGCAAGGGTAGAACTACTTTCAACGACTGTTATACCTTATTCGAATATCTCGCTCATCTTACAACGCATATTTCGCGTTTGCCTAATGTAGTGCTAATTCATTTATCCCTCTCTAGCTTTCATCAATTGTCTGAATTGTCAATATGTATCTGTGTACCTTGTTTTCTTATTGGTCACCACAAGTGACTTGGTCTGTATTTGTTCAATTTGGAAGAACCCAATACCGTACATATGAGCCTTCAAGGTCCTGTGGACCTTCTGAGAGCCTGTATGTATTGATTAATCTTGTATATATCTATGTTATTCGTGTAAATAATATGTGAGTGTAAAACTTATCTAAATCGTAATTCACGTCCTTGTATTTATTAATATCCTGTGTATTACATGTTTCGTCTACTTTTTTTTTTGTCGTCAGCTGTATTTCATATTTCGTTTACACAATATAATTCAGCCCGCACACAAGAATTTCTGTTCTTACGCGGGCTTCACATTGCTATCGTATAATCCTCTTGCCTGATAGTTCAGCAAACCTAAGTTACAACTTGATACTGTTTTTAATTTCATTTAAGTAGTATTTATGTGTATGTTTTCTGTTGTCTGTGTATGTATTCTGGTACACATGTGAATGTGAATAAAATGATTTTGAATTTTAAAAAAAAATTGAATTGTCTGTGTCCGTAGAAGAAAGGAGCCATGTAGTCCTGTGTGGACGAGGGATGTGGAGCAGAGAGATGAGAGGATCAGCGAATGCTTGGCATGTCCCGAGTATTGCTCTGCTAATGAAACGCCTTGTTGAGAGAAACGTAAGAGCCCACGACTGCAAATATGAAACTTCCGAGAAAAGAGATGAAATTGGAGGATTTTCATCATGAGTAGCAAACGTCGTTCAAAGAAAAGGTAGGATTCCAATAAACAAATGTTGAAGGAGAGATTCAGCCGAAGAGAAACCTGCTGTCAAAGGTATCTTCTCACTCCACAGTGCGACTCTTGACTCTCGACCTGACTGATGTTGACATTCTGACAGTTCATGGAGAATTCCAATTAAACCATAGGTAGTTTATTCACACCAAGCATTACTACTTTCTGTCGTTTCTTCCCGCTTGTTTTTACTGGAGCAATACGGGAGAGAGGAGAGCGTGGGGATTTAATTATAGCCCAAGTGTTTGGCTACCGCTTGGGGCGCTAGTGGTAAATGAGATTTGCGAGCTTCCCCTGGGCTCCACGCGACCCGCATCACAATGTTTGCGCTCGATCGCCGGACGTGTTGATTGTTAACGGACTGCCGGTCGTCCTGGGGTCGGGGGCCGCTTGCCTGGGAGATAAATGTGTTGATTGTTCAGGGACTGACGGTCGTCCTGGGCTCGGGGGCCGCTTTCCTGGAAGATCAAGGTGTTGATTGTACAGGGACTGCCGGTCGTCCTGGGGTCGGGGGCCGCTTGACTGGGAGACCAGGGTGTTGATTGTACAGGGACTGACGGTCACCCTGGGGTCGGGGGCCACTTGCCTGGGAGATCAGGGTGTTGATTGTACAGGGACTGACGGTCGTCCTGGGGTCGGGGGCCGCTTGCCTGGGAGATCAGAGTGTTGATTGTACAGGGAGTCACGGTCGTCCTGGGGTCGGGGGCCACTTGCCTGGGAGATCAAGGTGTTGATTGTACAGGGAGTCACGATCGTCCTGGGGTCGGGGGCCACTTGCCTGGGAGATCAGGGTGTTGATTGTACAGGGACTGACGGTCGTCCTGGGGTCGGGGGCCGCTTGCCTGGGAGATCAGAGTGTTGATTGTACAGGGAGTCACGTTCGTCCTGGGGTCGGGGGCCACTTGCCTGGGAGATCAAGGTGTTGATTGTACAGGGACTGACGGTCGTCCTGGGGTCGGGGGCCACTTGCCTGGGAGATCAAGGTGTTGATTGTACAGGGACTGACGGTCGTCCTGGGGTCGGGGGCCGCTTGACTGGAAGATCAGAGTGTTGATTGTACAGGGACTGACGGTCGTCCTGGGGTCGGGGGCCGCTTGCCTGGGAGATCAGAGTGTTGATTGTACAGGGAGTCACGGTCGTCCTGGGGTCGGGGGCCACTTGCCTGGGAGATCAAGGTGTTGATTGTACAGGGAGTCACGATCGTCCTGGGGTCGGGGGCCACTTGCCTGGGAGATCAAGGTGTTGATTGTACAGGGACTGACGGTCGTCCTGGGGTCGGGGGCCGCTTGACTGGAAGATCAGAGTGTGGATTGTACAGGGACTGACGGTCGTCCTGGGGTCGGCGGCCGCTTGCCTGGGAGATCAAGTTGTCGATCAGGGACATATCCGAATATATTACCAGCAGTGATTTTTCTCTATATAGTAATTTCCAAGTGATTTCTTCGAGCAGTTTCGGAATCTAATATTCGAATCATTATCGAAAAGAGAATAAGAAGTTTAATGTAGTAGAGCATGTCTATCGAAACAATTCATAATGATGTCATCATATCTCATCTTGTGTCAACATCATATATTTTTGAAGAAGGATGAGTTATTGGGGGTCCAAATGTCGATTGGAGGGGCGCCTCCCTCCTTGGAACCCCCAACGACGTTCCTGCTCCCTTGTATCTTCTTGTTGTTCATTCCCTAATCGATCAAGATTTCATTGGTTCTGCCTCTCGATCTTGAAGGCTTATTTCAATTAATCTGGGAAAACTACATTATAATCATTTCTAACAGAATGACTGATCCGTTCCATATCAGAATTCGGAATGATGTTCATCCTCCTTTTGTTTTGGCTCTGTGTGAATTTGAATTCACTCGAAGCAACTTTGAAATGTTTCATCTCGGAATTGTGGCTCGACCGATCAAGTCTCGAAACTGTACAGTATCATGTCAGGATGGGGACACAATCATGTGCATGCCAAGTTTCGGTGTCTTCGTTCGACGAGTGAAGCGCGAAGAAAAAACAGTGCCGTTTCTTCGAGTACGGTGAAATTGAGTCTTCGCTTCGCTCAATCAATTATATTCATTGAGAATTGTTATCGCCAACGACCATTATTGCAATCAGAGATGTGCCAGGCATGGTGCTATGAAACCAAATTATTTGATACCAATTAGTATTTAATTCACCTTTCATTTATCCAATACAACTTTTCCCTCGCATGGATCTTCCTCGCGTGATTTACACAGAGAAATGTTCGATCTCCTATCCATTGTGCCTCAGAACCACACAGCCATAGGTTGATTGTTGAGTTGGGTGGAATGCGTGAAGAAGTCTCATGTAGATCAGTCGAGCAGTTTAACCAGTGGGACAGAAGAGGAGATACCAAGGAACTGAGGGAGGCTATACAGTTGTGTCGGGTTAGTTTTCACTGGGCTTATACGATACATTTGATCATTAGGAGCATAGGTTGATGGCTTGGGATCACGGGCGACAACTAGTGAGCTCCAATTTAATGATCAGATTAAAGTTGAAAATATGTCAGCTTAGTTGATTTTAACTATTTGAGTTTTGAAGGGAAA
>OZ023331.1:1470093-1497593 GCA_964007535.1 Brachyptera risi
TGGCTGACCCGATCAAGCTGAGAATTTCCAGAAATGTGTATCAAGATGTTATTCAACTTCACGCGGAATTTCATTCTTTTGGAAAATGCCAAAAAAAAATTTTTTTTCGCCGTGTTATTCTAATGGATATTTTTGAAAATTTTAAAATCCATGAGATTAAAGTTATCACCCAAAAATGCCACAAAACTATACAGATTCAAGTTAGAAGAGGAACCATGGTGAAAAAAGTTTGAAGTTGATAGCTGTAGCCGTTTGACCAGTGGAGAACCGACAAAAAAAAAACATAGAAAAACAACATAAAAACGAACACCAATTTTTTTCAGTATGTCAAATTGAATCCTCGCTAAAGCTCGTCTAATTATAGAATGTGGTATGGGAAATAATGACGTGAAGCCCGCGTGACAACAGAAGCTCTTGTGTGCGGGCCGACTAATATTTGTGTATTCAAAGGAAGAAAACAGTTGAGATGTAAACAAGCTGATAATATAGAACAGAAAGTGGAGAAACATTGAGAAAAGAATAACATATTGAACATCGATCATCAATACAAACATTTCATAACCGAATCAATTCTTTTATCACAATATCGATTCACAAGAGACACATTTCCGTGCAGGTTGCGTGTAGGTAGCATGGACGATACTAACGACGTGTCCGAATTACCCAGTTTATGCGTACTTCCATACTTGAACTTGTTAAAAGTACGGAAGTGACGTCATTTCGAACGTCTGAATTGACAAGTGCACAAGTCCAAGTATGGAAGTTCGCAAGTACGAGTGGCATGCGTTCTTGCGTACTGTACTTGTATACTTTGGCTACCACTCACATGAATCCGTATTACATTTATGATAACGATTTGAAACAGTGACCATCAAACTTTCGTACGTTTTATTCAACAATAAAGTGGCGGATTTGAATTGGTGTTCTTATTTTTGCTTCTTCTGTTAAATGTCCCTGTTTTAATGTAATAAACCTTGAAAAGTGAGGTTATACATCATCGCCATTCCCGCGCCAATTCATTCGCACGGGTTTTCATTCGCAAGTTCAAAAGTTTGCCACCCGGTGGCGTGATGATACAGACCTGTCTGAATTCGCCAAAACTATTGGCGCCAAGTTTGCTAGTACAAGTCCAAGTCAACAAGTTCATATAACATGTAATTCGGACTCGCCCTGAGATGTGGCCGAGGAGACGTTGACTGAATACTGTGGCAGGCGTGATGCCGAACGATATTTGGAAATATATCATCATTGACCACATCTCAGGTCAGAAAGTGATAGTCTGGCCGCAGAGTAAGAGCATGCATCGTTTGACCTGTCACATATGTAAAAACATCGTAGTTGACCTTTGACCTCGAGTGAAGCCATGTTATCTCACGACCATGATACCAAACTGTATACTGATTATGTTTGTACGAATGCCGCATCAAAATCGGTTCAAAATCGAGTAGTTTTCTCTCAATTTTTCTGAACTGCTCAAATAAGGTCGAATTTGACCTTTGACTGACCTCTCAATTTTCATGCGATCTTCACATTCGTCTTCAATAATTTCGTCATTGTATGGGTTCCACTTCATAACTCTACTCAAATGTTATTGTTTTGTTAAGAACCACATCTGATTTAACGCACACCCAAGGTGACTCGAGTTCATGAAGCGTTGCCATTGTTGACTGAGCTACGGAAGGCGACTTTCAATATTTCAATTTTCGAACGTATTCAGAATAACGACCAGTATTTTAAAATGTATCATCAAACGCATCTCAGGTCGGAAAGTGATTATCTGGACGCAGAATGAGGGTGTGCATCGTTTGACCTGTCACACTTGAGAAAACATTGTGATTGACCTTTGACCTCGGGGGAGGTGGAGAAGTTATTTCATGATCATTATACTGTTATAGATAATGATATGTGGATAGAAACGTTGCATCAAAACCTGTTCAAAATTGAGTAGTTCTATACATTTCTCTGAACTGCTCAAATAAGGTCATATTTTGACCTTCGACTGACCTCTCAATTTTCATGCGATTTCCACAATTTTCCTTTCATTCTGTCTGTAATTTCATGGACTTCAATTTATAACCCCACAAAAATATCATTATTGTGTTTAGAAAAGAAGATTTGAATTTTATTTTGGTAACGAACGTGATTTTTTACCTTTGACCTCGATTTACTCGAAAACGACAAATCAGATTCTTGGCTATTCCAAGTATGTTAATCAGCACATTTTTCTGAATGGAATACAGTCTCAAGACCTTTTGTTGCAATCAGTGGCGGGTCAGGCCATTCTTTGAGCCAGAATGATTGGAGAATGAGGAATAATACAGGAAATGATGATGCGAAGCAGTGGCGTGAGAACAGAAGCCAGGGCCCAGATTCACAAAAGGTCATAACTTTGATCCGGCTCTAAGTTACGACAATTTCTAGAGGTAATACCATATTTGATCTATTATTTTTGATTCTTCTATTTCAATTTTCGATTAAATCTATTATTATCATCAATCTATTATTTATTTAAATTGAAAAATTAAAAATAGTAGATCAAATATTGTATTATCTCTATGAATTGTCGTAACTTTGAGCCGGATAAAAGTTATGACCTTTTGTGAATTCGGCCCCAGGTCTTGTGTGCGACGGCTAATATTTGAGTGAATACGGTTGGGAAGGAAGCGAACAAATAACAGAGAACATGAGTATAAGTCGACAGTTGTGTGAACAATTGATCTCAACATATATCCACATGTTTGATACGCAAAATTTAATTAGACGAGCTTTAGCGAGGATTCAATTTGACATACTGAAAAAAATTGGTGTTCGTTTTCATGTTTTTTTTTTTTTAATGTTTTTTTGTCGGTTCTCCACAGGTCAAAAGGCTACAGCTATCAACTCCAAACATTTTTTCGTTATGGTTCCTCATCTAACCTAGATCTGTACAGTTTTGTGGCATTATCGTACGATAACTTTTTTTTATGAATTTTATAAATTTTAAAAATACTCATTAGAATAGCACGTCGGAAAAAAAAGAAAATATGTTTTTTTTCAAGAAAATGGAATTTTTGTGAAGTTGAGTTACATTATGATACACATTTATGAAAACTTTCAGCTTGATCGGGTGAGCCGTTTCGAAGAAAAACTATAAAATGTGCTAAATTGGTACCATTCGAGGCAGTTTTAACCCATTTATAACTTGAATGTCACCCAATTGGCGAATGTGGGCAAAAGTTTGTCAAAGAAGTCGACATACTATTACTTTAAGCTCGTCTAACAACGCGTATATAGCGTTTTCCCAGTTAGACGAGCTTTAGCGAGGATTCAATTTGACATACTGAAAAAAATTGGTGTTCGTTTTTATGTTTTTTTGTCGGTTCTCCACAGGTCAAACGACTATAACAGCTATCAACTTCAAACTTTTTTTATCATGGTTCCTCATTTAACTCAGATCTGTATAGTTTTGTGGCGTTATCGGGTGGTAACTTTCATCTTTATGAATTTTAGAAATTTCAAAAATACCCATTAGAATAACACGGCGGGAAAAATTTAAATATTTTTATTTTCCAAAAGAATGAAATTTTGTGTGAAGTTGAATTACATCTTGATACACATTTATGGAAATTCTCAGCTTGATCGGGTCACCCATTTTGAAGAAAAAACATGAAATGTGCTAAATTGGTACCACTCGAAGCAGTTTTTATCCATTTATAACTCAAATGTCACACAATGGGCGAATAAAGGCAAGAGTTTGGCAAAGAAGTCGACATACTAATACTTTACGCTCATCCAACAACGCGTATACAGCGTTTTCCTAGTTACTAGGAAAACGCTATATACGCTTTGTTAGACGAGCTAAAAGTAATAGTATGTCGACTTCATTGCCAAACTTTTTCCCAAATTCGCCAATTGGGTAACATTTTAGTTATAAATGGGTAAAAACTGCTTCGAGTGGCACCAATTTAGCACATTTCATATTTTTTCTTCAAAATGGCTGACCTGATCAAGCTGAGAATTCACAGAAATATGTATCAAGATGTAATTCAACTTCACACAAAATTTCATTTTTTTCGAAAATAAAATTTTTTTAAGTTTTTTTCCGCCGTGTTATTCTAATGAGTATTTTTGAAATTTCTAAAATTCATGAAAATGAAAGTTACCACCCGATAACGCCACAAAACTATACAGATCTAAGCTAGATGAGGAGGCATGATGAAAAGAAGTTTGAAGTTGATGGCTGTAGCCGTTTGACCTGTGGAGAACCGACAAAAAAACATAAAAAAAATAAATAAAAAAAACATAAAAAAAGAACACCAATTTTTTTCAGTATGTCAAATTGAATCCTCGCTAAAGCTCGTCTAATAATGAACGGAATTTCTGATAAAAGTCGCTGGTCAATGAAGTCAGCATATCGTTGTCTCGACTGCTTATTCCTCATGGATACTTTTGAATTCAATTGCTTGGAATTGCCGGTGTTGTGGGCTCTCATGGTCAGTGAATTGTGATCGGATGGACTTTCCGTTTCCCGAGTGATTTTATACTAGGAAAACGCTATATACGAGTTGTTAGACAAGCGGAAAGTAATAGTATGACGACTGTATTGCCAAACTTTTGCCTAGATTTGCCAATTGGGTGACATTTAAGTTATAAATGGGTAAAAACGGCTTCGAGTGGTACCAATTTAGCACATTTCATGTTTTTTCTTCAAAATGGCTGACCCGATCAAGCTGAGAATCTCCATAAATGTGTATCAAAATGTTATTCAACTTCACACAGAATTTCAATTTTTTTGAAAATAAAATTTTTTAAATTTTTTTTACGCCGTGTTATTCTAATGGGTATTTTTGAAATTTCTAAAATTCATAAAAATAAAAGTTATCACCTGATAATGCCACAAAACTATACAGATCTGAGCTAGATGAGGAACCATGAGAAAAAAAGTCAGAAGATGATAACTGTAGCCGTTTGACCTGTTGAGAACCAAATAAAAAAATAAAAAAAAACATAAAAACGAACATCAATTTTTTTCAGTATGTCAAATTGAATCCTTGCTAAAGCTCGTCCAATCAATCAGAATCAGTTCGAGAATATATCGGCATGGTTTCAATATGATCTTGTCCGACATCGAGGACTGTGGTCAACTCATGTGCTGCTTGACGACAACTTCTCGGATCCACATATAATCATCTCGGAGAATAATTCCTCGATTTCAGCAAGTCTATCAATATCCGAATCTCATGCACCGCCTCATCCAATAATACCTCCCTGGATGATTGACAGCTGGAGGCTGGAGGCTGGAGGCTGGAGGCTGGAGGCTGGAGGCTGGAGGCTGGAGGCTGGAGCCCGGAGGCTGGAGGCTGGAGGCTGGAAGCTGGAGGCTGGAAGCTGGAGGCTGGAGGCTGGAGGCTGGAGGCTGGAGGCTGGAGGCTGGAGGCTGGAGGCTGGAGGCTGGAGGCTGGAGGCTGGAGGCTGGAGGCTGGAGGCTGGAGGCTGGAGGCTGGAGGCTGGAGGCTGGAGGCTGGAGGCTGGAGGCTGGAGGCTGGAGGCTGGAGGCTGGAGGCTGGAGGCTGGAGGCTGGAAGCTGGAGGCTGGAAGCTGGAGGCTGGAGGCTGGAGGCTGGAGGCTGGAGGCTGGAGGCTGGAGGCTGGAGGCTGGAGGCTGGAGGCTGGAGGCTGGAGGCTGGAGGCTGGAGGCTGGAGGCTGGAGGCTGGAGGCTGGAGGCTGGAGCCCGGAGGCTGGAGGCTGGAGGCTGGAGGCTGGAGGCTGGAGGCTGGAGGCTGGAGGCTGGAGGCTGGAGCCCGGAGGCTGGAGGCTGGAGGCTGGAAGCTGGAGGCTGGAAGCTGGAGGCTGGAGGCTGGAGGCTGGAGGCTGGAGGCTGGAGGCTGGAGGCTGGAGGCTGGAGGCTGGAGGCTGGAGGCTGGAGGCTGGAGGCTGGAGGCTGGAGGCTGGAGGCTGGAGGCTGGAGGCTGGAAGCTGGAGGCTGGAAGCTGGAGGCTGGAGGCTGGAGGCTGGAGGCTGGAGGCTGGAGGCTGGAGGCTGGAGGCTGGAGGCTGGAGGCTGGAGGCTGGAGGCTGGAAGCTGGAGGCTGGAGGCTGGAGGCTGGAGCACGATCTTCGTTCATGCCATACACGACTCGATCCGTGGAATATAAGCAATACTTTTCTAGCTTCTTCATGATATGAACAAATATATTCGTTCCATTTTGAATTTGTGTCAATAATTATCTCAAGGTATTCAGTAAAATCTTCACATTGGAGTTCATAACACTAATTGCATGGAGCAGATATGTTGCAGTTTATATGTGGAGTTTCAGAACTTAAGTTTCAATTTGGTTTTGTGTAAGTATTCATCGATTTTTCTCTATTGGAAAAACAAAAGTTAGAACATCACAATTACGAAATTCACATCGCTTAATCCACAAAGCCTTATAAGGGCTTGACTGTGGCGATAACATGAATAAAATAACTACATAAAACACACACAAAATAAGTTAGCTACATAGATGGGTGATTTTGACTTATTTAGCGTTGAATGATTATTATTCAGCTAACAATGACTGGCTGACTGGTCGTTTATCCAAGAGTAAACTCCCCCCCCCACCCCACCCCACCCCCACCCCCCCCACCCCCCCCTCTTGGTCGTATGTGAAACCAAGGTGTATGAACTTGAGACCAGCCAGTACAAGTTGTTATATCAACTGGACCACTATTCCTGAGATAAATGAGATGTGAGAAAAATAAAAGTGAGTGAGAAAACGATTATCTCACTTAAAATGGCCGATTTACTATCACCAATCGGCCATTCTAAGTGAGATAATCGTTTTCTCACTCACTTTTATTCTTCTCACATCTCCTTTATCTCAGGAATAGGGGTCCAGGTGTGAGATGTGAACGGTGCTGGAGATCGCATTCACCGAGTAGCGCTGTTTCATATACTATTTCTTGGATATGCCATAATTATCAATTAGTTGATGAATCATGAATGACGGTTCACAGCTATACTCAATTGGGATGCTATTTATCGGATGAGCGTAGCGAAGATTCCATTCCATATGCCGAAAAAAAATTGGCCTGGTTTTTATTTTTTTTTTCGTTTGTAATTTTGTCCGCGGCATACAGGTCAGGAAAAATACTTATCGACTTTAAACTTTTTCTACATATTTCTGTTATACCAGAATAGGCTGGAATTGTTATTCAGAGAAATCTGTCGGAAGGTTTTTCCGAAAAATAATCGGAAAGTTTGAAAAATCCTCATAAGAATAACCCGGAGAAAAAATGTAGAACAAGAACTCTTCAACAGCTCTCAAATTCTCACCAAATAAGAATAGTACTATTAAACATCTTTTCAGAGATTTTTGCATCAATCCTACGAGAAATAACGGAGAAAACGCATTCAAAACGTATTTTCACTTCAAACAAAGCCAATTAAATATATAGCAACTAGGAAAACGCGGGATGCGCGTTGTTAGACGAGCTTAGGGGTATAGAAATCTAGAATGAAAAATAATTTGTCAACCCAATCTACATCTACAGACCTTGGATCACTCCAAACGTTCAAAAACCTTACGAGAATCAGTTATGTCACGGCCTTCCTCTTCATTCATTTCAATCGTTTTGAATTAATTGGTGACACTTGTTGCTATAGATTTAATTGGTTCCCGTAATAGCCTAAATTGATGGGAAAATGCTTTATAAATGCGTTTTCTTCGTTATTTCTCATCCGATTGATGCGAAAAATCTCTCAAAATGTGCTTAATAGTTTCCTTTATATTCGGCGAAAATTTGAGAGGTCTTGAAAAATTTTGATTTTTCAAGTATTTTCCTCCGGGTTATCCTAATGGGGATTTTTGAAATTTCTAAAATTCATAATAAAAAAAGTTACCACCCGATAATGCCACAAAACTATACAGATCTAAGTTAGATGAGGAACCATGACGAAAAAAAGTTTGAAGTTGATAGCTGTAGCCGTTTGACCTGTGGAGAACCGACAAAAAAACATAAAAACAAAAAAAAAAAAAAAAAAAAAAAAAAAACATAAAAACGAACACCAATTTTTTTCAGTATGTCAAATTGAATCCTCGCTAAAGCTCGTCTAACAAGTGTCATCAATTGAATCAAAACTATTTGAGATCAGTTATGGATGAACAGGAAGGCCGTGACTTCCAGTAGGGTTTCTAAATGTTCGAAGTGATCCAATGTCTGTAGATGTAGACTGAGCTGACAAATTATCTTTCATTGTACATTTCTATACTTCTGAGCTCATCTCACAACGCGAATCCCGCGTTTTCCTAGTTAGTTATATTATTGTGAATAATGTGAATTGTGTACCGATGTCCTCGAGAGAGGGTTGAAGGAATGAAGACTAGACAACTGATTAACGGCCAGTTGGGTCCTCCTCCTCTCTCCAGCGCTACCCGCCACCTGATTGGTCGAGAGAAGAAGCTGGTGACTATGGCCAGGGGTTAGATCACTCTTGCCAAGCTGATGGCATACTCGATGTCACTCACGCTGATATTAACACAGAGGCGCTGATTTTATCGAACATCCTCATGGAGCCTCCGACCATGGTGACCATGATTATAGGCATCTACATTCAATCTCAATATGGTTCGCACTATTCATTTCCGGTGCACATTTATTAGACGAGCTTTAGCGAGGATTCAATTTGACATACGGAACAAAATTGGTGCTCGTTTTTATGTTTTTTATTTTTTAATTTTTTTCTCGTTTTTTTCGGTTCTTCACGGGTCAAACGGCTGGAGCTATCTACTTCAAACTTTTCATCATGGTTCCTCATCCAACTTGGATCTGTAAAGTTTTGTGGCATCATCGAGTGGTAACTTTCATTTTTATGAATTTTAGAAATCTCAAGAATACCCGTTAGAATAACACAGCGGAAAAAAGAAAATATTTTCATTTTCCAAAGAAATGAAAGTTTGCGTGAAGCTGAGTTACATTCTGAGACACATGTATGGAAACTTTCGGCTTGATCGGGTCAGCCATTTTGAAGTAAAAACATAAAATGTGCTGAATTGGTACCACTCGAAGCAGTTTTCACCCATTTCTTACTTAAATGTCACCCAATTGACCACTAGTGATGGGCGTGGCTAATCGCCAGGCCACCTAGATCTATACTTCATGTGGGCATTTATAGATACTCTGATAGGTGAATGTCAAATTACCCACATAACAAAGCCCATTTGATTGGATGATTTGTTTTGTGACGTTTGTGGGCGGGTCAATCACTAGTCGTCAATTGGTGAATGTAGGCAATGTTTGGCGAAAAAGTCGACCTACTATCACTATCCGCTCGTCTAACAACGCATATATGGCGTTTTCCTAGAGTATGAATTCCATCTCATATTTCTGTACCTATCTATTTGCACTCGTGATGTACTTGTACACATCGTTATATGGTCTATATCAACAATACAAACACGGGTACAGTGGAATGAAGATCAAACAATACAAGTGTGATAATCTTGAGGTTATAAGGATCATGCGAGTCAGGGTTCAGGACGAGAAATACCTCCTCGTCCTCAACATGTTGGACATTCAGTCCGTGGTCTGATCTCCTGACCATCCCAGTCCAGAGGTAATCCATCCATTGGAGCAGGATCTGTGTATCCAGGATTGTAAGGAGTTCACTCTTCAGGCGTGTTCATGATACTGATGATGTTCATGTTGACTGTATCATTGAAGAATTGCAACACGAGAATGTTCGCCCGTGAGGTTGTACTGAGGAAATCCCAGAGTGGGAATATTCTCAGCCAACTGTGTGAGATGATGACGTCTGGTGGGAGTGTCTACCAACTAGCAGTAGGGGTTGATCGATCCCTCGCAGTGTGGATCTCAGAACCTGGGAGGTTTCGAGAGCGTCTTTCCGCCGACCGGGTGTCCCGCCCACGCGATCCTCGGCCTCTGATTGGCTGGCCGCGTGGCGCGCATGCGCCAGGAGCAGTAGGCGCGCAGGGTGAGGAAGTAGAGAAGCTCCACGGCGCTGAGCATGGAACAGCCAAGGAACAGCCCAGCGATCCCCCCGAAGCCGACTAGAACACACGGCTAGAGTCAAGCTCATCCCCACCTGCTCATCCCCACCTGCTCATCCCCACCTGCTCATCCTCACCTGCTCATCCTCACCTGCTCATCCCCACCTTCTCATCCCCACCTGCTCATCCCCACCTGCTCATCCCCACCTGCTCATCCCCACCTGCTCATCCCCACCTGCTCATCCTCACCTGCTCATCCTCACCTGCTCATCCCCACCTGCTCATCCCCACCTGCTCATCCCCACCTGCTCATCCCCACCTGCTCATCCCCACCTGCTCATCCCCACCCGCTCATCCCCACCTGCTCATCCTCACCTGCTCATCCCCACCCGCTCATCCCCACCTGCTCATCCTCACCTGCTCATCCCCACCTGCTCATCCCCACCTGCTCATCCCCACCTGCTCATCCCCACCTGCTCATCCCCACCTGCTCATCCTCACCTGCTCATCCCCACCTGCTCATCCCCACCTTCTCATCCCCACCTGCTCATCCCCACCTGCTCATCCCCACCTGCTCATCCCCACCTGCTCATCCCCACCTGCTCATCCCCACCTGCTCATCCCCACCTGCTCATCCCCACCTGCTCATCCTCACCTGCTCATCCCCACCTGCTCATCCCCACCTGCTCATCCCCACCTGCTCATCCTCACCTGCTCATCCCCACCTGCTCATCCCCACCTGCTCATCCTCACCTGCTCATCCCCACCTGCTCATCCTCACCTGCTCATCCTCACCTGCTCATCCCCACCTGCTCATCCCCACCTGCTCATCCCCACCTGCTCATCCCCACCTGCTCATCCCCACCCGCTCATCCCCACCTGCTCATCCTCACCTGCTCATCCCCACCTGCTCATCCCCACCTGCTCATCCCCACCTGCTCATCCCCACCTGCTCATCCCCACCTGCTCATCCTCACCTGCTCATCCCCACCTGCTCATCCTCACCTGCTCATCCCCACCTGCTCATCCTCACCTGCTCATCCCCACCTGCTCATCCCCACCTGCTCATCCCCACCCGCTCATCCCCACCTGCTCATCCTCACCTGCTCATCCCCACCTGCTCATCCCCACCTGCTCATCCTCACCTGCTCATCCCCACCTGCTCATCCTCACCTGCTCATCCCCACCTGCTCATCCTCACCTGCTCATCCCCACCTGCTCATCCCCACCTGCTCATCCCCACCCGCTCATCCCCACCTGCTCATCCTCACCTGCTCATCCCCACCTGCTCATCCCCACCCGCTCATCCCCACCTGCTCATCCCCACCTGCTCATCCCCACCTGCTCATCCCCACCTGCCCATCCCCACCTGCTCATCCCCACCTGCTCATCCCCACCTGCTCATCCCCACCTGCTCATCCCCACCTGCTCATCCCCACCTGCTCATCCCCACCTGCTCATCCCCACCTGCTCATCCCCACCTGCTCATCCCCACCTGCTCATCCCCACCTGCTCATCCCCACCTGCTCATCCCCACCTGCTCATCCTCACCTGCTCATCCCCACCTGCTCATCCCCACCTGCTCATCCCCACCTGCTCATCCCCACCCGCTCATCCCCACCTGCTCATCCTCACCTGCTCATCCTCACCTGCTCATCCTCACCTGCTCATCCCCACCTTCTCATCCCCACCTGCTCATCCCCACCTGCTCATCCTCACCTGCTCATCCCCACCCGCTCATCCCCACCTGCTCATCCTCACCTGCTCATCCTCACCTGCTCATCCCCACCTGCTCATCCTCACCTGCTCATCCCCACCTGCTCATCCCCACCTGCTCATCCCCACCTGCTCATCCCCACCCGCTCATCCCCACCTGCTCATCCTCACCTGCTCATCCCCACCTGCTCATCCCCACCTGCTCATCCCCACCTGCTCATCCCCACCCGCCCATCCCCACCTGCTCATCCTCACCTTCTCATTGGTGAATAGGCAACATGCGTCAATCTATTGTATCATTTCATAGTAGTAACCGTCATTTTATAAAATCGAAGTATAAACATTTGGTAAATCTTCGATAAGAACGTTATGACTGAGAAGACACGGCAAGCATCCAAGTCTGCCAGCTCGACCTTGAGGGCGTGACGTCAGAGAGGTGGATACTCAAGCTATTCTCTGATTGGTCGTCATAACGCATGACAGATCCGAGGTGCATATCGTGTCCGACACGTGCTGGTGTGAACCGCAGTATCCATGGTAACAGGCCGACTGCACGCCCAACTGTTGGCGTAATAGAACTCTCTAATAATGGGCTCGATCCGTGAAACAAACGCAATGTTATCTATTGAAGACCAAACTCATTTCCGTTTCCATAACAACCAACTGAAAGTTGAACAAAGGCAGTTTGTTATGGAAAATTGAACAAAATATTGTTTCATCTTCAACCTTCCTGTTTGTATTGTAAATATTGTTGTTTTGACGGAGCATTGCATGATGCCGAGCTGTGCGTCTGTCCGGGGTTCGAGCCCCTCTCTCGCCAACAACGTGTCCACCCTGACCGCCGACTGGGAGAAGGTCATATCGGTGGAGCTGGCAAAGGAGCGCCAGTCCCGCTGCTGCTCCTTCTGCATCCAGCCGGGGAACGCTGGAGAGCCGGGAACCGCGTCTCCCTCCGAGCCGGCAGGGAAGCTAGACCTGGACGACCGGGACAGGAAGGAGTTCCCGACGGGGAGCTCGTACGTGGGACAGTGGGATCCTGTGGGAATGGCGGGACTCGGCTTGTTTCAAATGCCACATGGTGAGCCACGATGACATGCTCCACAGTCGGCTAGTCGTTCAAGCGTGCCGCCCCCCGTAGCTCGGTCAGCTGAGGCACCGCTGCGGGAACCGAACACACCGTCGGGTGTGGGTTCGAGTCTTGCTTGAGGCACGGGTTTTTATAGACGTCCTTTCACTTATCATCACTTTATCGTTTCATATTCGTAATAACCTCTTCGTTCGTACCCCCGTATAACCTAGCTGTTGGTGGGGTCGTTGAGTGAACAATGATCTATATCGTTCACGCCTTCGTCTCGCATGACCACCCTATTCGAACTATCCTATTTGTTTCCATTCCATTTTGCTGTCAGCGAAATAATCCTGGCTAGCGCTCAATACGGCATTGTAACACTTGTCAAACAATTATACTGGGGAAGTATCACATAACACAAACAGTACTGCACTAGATCATGGTATGTGCTGTATAGTCTGTCTCACCAATCTGAGGCAAGTGTTGCCACCTCATCGGTCAGCGAGTAGGTGAACATGTCAATCATAACTCCAACAGTAACAAAGGAACTCTTCTCTTCTGCATTCAGAGGACAAGTGTTTGACTATAGGTGAGGGTTGTTGTGCGACGTTGCCACATCTGAGAATATAATCATGTCACCTGTGTAGATTCAGTCGACGATTATTTCTCATTCAACCCCAAAGTCTTGTTCTAGATTCAGGTCAATTCAGGTATGATATAGTTTGAGTGGAATGCAACAGTGTATGAGTCCAATGTACAGATGATTGACATGTTCATACACCTATCTTCTCGCCGGACAATAGACGAGCAAGACTACATATATTTCCTACACTCGCTACAGACTGCTGAGACCACAGCCTTCTTTATACAGATCATTCTTCTCTGATACTGCCCTCTCACTCGGGGTATGCTTTCCGTGTTAAACGATGTCCAATTATTTAAGTTCATAAAATCGCCGATGGTGCCGTTGTTTCCAGACCATGACGTCACTTTCCAAAGATGTTCAAGTATAATGTCATGTCTGCGAAGATACGAACAACTTTGGGAATTTTCGTACGAGAATTCAAAGTACGCACGCATTCTATTAGGCCGTGACTTCGAGTTCACCAACTTTGTTTATGACAATAATATTAAAGATTTTATTCAATAATATAATGGAACCGGAATATCACCGGGACAAGTTCTTGAATGATGTTCATTGCTTGGCTTAACATGAATATCGTTCAAGTCTGAACCTGGGTAAGTCTATACTAGGCCCTAACCAAAATGAAGATATAACATAACCTCAATAGCGTAGCAAGAAATTGAAAAATTGTGACAATGACATTGTTCGAAGTTGAAACTTTAGATACCAGGGTGCAGTACATACCAGACCATGACGTCATTATTGCCTGCGCGAACAAATATGCGCGAACCCACCAGAATAGCCCGAGTGAAAGGGCAGTATAAGAAATGAATGATTTGAATAGAGAAGGCTGTGGGTGAGACAGACAAGAAGCGTGACTCTGGTCTCGTCGGTCTGCTCGCTCTAGGATCAGGAGACCAGGAATGTCAGCTGTGCACCAGTGGTTAGTTATATTAGTGAAAATTTAGAACTGCGCATAATTATGGAAGAATCAATTATATAAAGAGGTGGGTTCCGCGCGTATACTGAGAAGGGAGGGGAGGGGGAGGCCCCCCCATCACAGCCCCGCAGGTAATTTTTTGAAGAACTTTTTTTTTAAGTATCTTGTTACTATTTGGGAATAGTGATACTATTGGAATACTATTTAGTAGGGATATTAGACTTGATTACTTGAGAATAGCAACACTGCTTCAAGGGCGTAATTGGCTATTGGATACACCCCCCCCCTCCCCCCCCCCCCTCACGCTCATCGTGACCAAGGTGCTGATTTTGCCAACTAATTAAATGCGCGGAATTTCAATCACAAATTCTCCTTTGATATTGTTAATTATTCAACAATATTCGTTATTCTACAACTGCGCAGATTGAAATTAAGAGCTGCATTTTTGAAGTTCAGAAGTTCGCATATTAGGGTCAAGTGCGCACTAATATAACCCCTGCTGTGCTCTCTCACAACCGTGAAGTTCACATTCCGTTATGTTTCTGGAAGAAATACCTGGATTCACGTTCACACAGAGTTTTGGTGGAACGCAATGTGTTCTGAGCTCAGCGCTTGACTGGCCAGGCGATCGTCCGAGCGCCTACCCGCTCTCGGCGTATATTTTGTTCACTGTGTCTTATTCTTGGGCGTGGATGTGGGGCCGGGGATAAGGGAGACGAGGTGGAGGAAAGGTGTTCTTGTATGGATTATTCCAGATCAGAGGACCCAATCAACCACTTTCAACCCCAAAACATAACATCCAATCGAGAGGTTTTATTTTTCTGATGATTTCTGAAGTCACCAGTATGATAAATCTGATCGCATGGAATCAGAATGACGATGAATGAGCCAGGCCAATCACTGATCGTCATCAGTTAAAACATTCTTCACATTCATCATCAATTGCTTTTCAATCTTCCATGTGGGGCTCCGAGAGTGACTCCAATTCGGACAAATCCAGGTGAAATATCGCCACGCCTTTTCATTCAGAACATTTTATTTCTAGTTCGGTTTTTCTCCACATTCATTCAGATCAATGTGTCTGTCAGGCTTGGATTGAGGATGCGGGACTCTCTCCGTCTCAGGAGAATATTGCAGGGGTTATGTTAGTGAAAACTCAGAACTGCGCAGATGAAAGAATCAAGAGTTATGACGAGGTACGTTCCGTGTGGATACTGGGGGGTGTGAGGGGAGGGCCCCCCACTACAGCCCCGCAGGTAATGTTTTGAAAAACTTCGTATTTTAGATTATCATTGTTACTACGGTATTTGGGAATATGTAAGCCTGAGGCTGTTGCTTCATAGTGCATTATTACTAATGCACTTTTAGTGTTATTACGTAGTATTATTAGTGCATTATTATACATGGACTGAATTTTACAACTGCGCAAATCGAAATTAAGAGCTGCATTTTTGAAGTTAAGAACCGCGCATATCCCCTGGGATATTTTATCACATACGCCATCCCCTCCAGGAAAAAAAAATTGGGTCAAGAATATTTCACCATCAGAAATCCAGTAATTTAGTCGAATACGAAGTACATAACCCAGTAATCATTACTCTCCTGGGGGTGCATTCCTGTACAATTAGTTTTATCTAGATAATCCTAGTCTAAGTTAATACCGTGATAATACCGGTTTTAGAGAGGTTTAACTTCGTATTCCTGTACGAGTTTTATAGTAGGTTTATGTTAGTACGTCGGTAAAACAGTTTTTTGACAAATGTTGTTACAAATCAGCTAAAATGTACCTAAATATCATCCAATTTCAACGAAACTTGAACTAAATCAAATCTCAGCCTAAAGCACAATTTTCAATGAAATTGAATGAAAAACAAAAAGTTGACCTAAGTGGGAACGAACCCCGTCCGTCTTACACTGAATGCAGCCGCGCTAACCATGCAACCGATCTGCCTATGTGAATTTTGCTCTTAGAACAACATTAGTTTACAAGCTTCGAAAAGAATTCTGGCAAATGAATTATTAATAATAAAACTGATGCTAACATTATTTCAAAACATTCACATTCCGTTGCCTTCAGTTCTTATTCTAGAAATTGCATTCCCGTAACGATATTCACTATATTAGATATTTAAATTAATATTTGAAATCTTGAAGTGGATCTTAAAACACGCTAAACCCGCTCTTTGGCAGGCTCAAGTTAATCCTGCTTTTCTGGTATTATTTCCGGGTCTATCTTTTTAGGAATACCAAGTTAGTACCAATATCACTTAGAACCGGATTAAATCGTACAGGAATGCGCCCCCTGGCGTATTGCATCACAGACCAGGTCTAACTTGTCTTTTGGGTGTTCATCATCTCCTCGCAAGAGTATGTCCACAAGACCATGGATCAGTCCAGATCAGCCCTGATGACAGTTCTTGCGACCACGGACCACAAACATGCCCGACGGAACTTTTCTCAACATTCCTCCATGAGCCTCTCCCCAATGAGTGTGTGTGACTCGAATCACTAGCCTGTCTTCCGAATTGTCCCAATCGAACAGCCAATCATCCACGTAGCGCATTCCGTGGCTCACGGCGGCCGGCGTTCCATTCTCTGGCCAATCAGAATGATGAGATTTCTGCCATGAGCAATAGTTGCTCTCTGCCACGAGATGATAAATAAATCTAAATTCGGGAAGAAAATGCAGCAATCAGATTTCCCCACTCTCACAAGAAGTAGGGTTATGTCGGAATATTAGTTCTGGAGCAGTGTTTTCCTAATATTCACCACCATCATATTTGTGTGCCACATAATGCAATGCTCAGAATCACTTCATTGCCTGAATTATTGAGCTCGAATGAAGTATTCAGATGGACAAGTAGAATCTCGAAGAGGAGAGTCGCGACTCTGTGACCAGCGCAGGCGGCAGGAGATTTCAACCTCCTGCCGCGAACCATGGCAACGCACCGAGGAGCCAGAGTGTCTTGACAAGAGCGTTCTAGAGACGTTTGCCCTCAACACCTTGAGGAGGGCCGGGTGTACGGGGTGGGGGAGAGTGTGACTCGTGAGGGGCGTGTCAGAGAGGTTTGCCTTCTGCCCAAGGCGTGACGTACCAGGGAGAGATGAAGGACGGAAGGTTCCACGGCGTCGGCTGCCTGCGCTTCCCTCAGGAGGCCCGGGTGTACGGCGAGTGGCGGCGAGGCGTCCTGGTCAAGCGGATCTACCACTTCGGGGACCACCTGCAGTTCAAGGAGACGGACTGGAAGTACTGCGAGATGCCGGACCGGAGGTTCCGCGTGGAGACGCTGAACGGGCTCCAGCCGGCCGGTCGGTCGAACAAGACGCAGCGCGTACCGACACGGCTGATACCGGACGGCTGTTTCGATACCGGGGACGGTTTCTACAGCCCGAGGACCAAGTGTGTTTACTCCCCGGACACGGGGGCTGTGATCAGGTATTTCATCCTCCTTCACTCAACCAACGTGAACACTTCCACCATCAACCCCCCCCCCCTCACGTGTTCCCAGCGACACGATTGGCTGCTCAGCTTTGTTTGTGTTGCTGTGGAGAAATAGTTCGGTAGTCTCTCTCGAATAACATTGAGATGACGATAAACAATCATCCGCTCACAATCGATGACTAGAAATGGGCGTGGCTTCACCAGTAGGACAGTTGGATCTATATCATGTGTGGTCGTTTGAAGAAAGGTGGCTTGACGGCCCAAGTAGGCAGCATGGGTGGGTCGGGTGCGCGATCAGACGAGACACCCCCATGGGATATTCGAGTCTCACTCCAGTTCTCACAGCCCTGTTGAGTGGACGGTGTGATTTGTGACGTCAAGGGGGCGGAGACTGCGAGTCGAGTATGGATTGGTGAACAGCTCAGAGGCGGCACCTCCTGGTAGTTCCAGGACTCCAAGGCGGTCTTGTCAACAATATCATCACTCATCCATTAACAATTTCTAATGGTTTTTTTCTCAGAATGCGATGCGCAGGCGCGTCCTACCTCCCGAGGCCGAGATCTCTGGTATTGCATCCTGGGAGTTTTAGTTCTGTTGAAAAAATCGGTCCGCTTATACACAGGGTTGGAAGCAAAACACCGAGTTATATATCTAACTTGTATTATCTCTCTGACAGTGTGTGAATCTCTCAGTATATAGTGAACATATGAATGTTGGAACTATTATCCTCACTGTCACTCGCAATAATATAAGTCATCCGTGCTAAATAGCATTGACAGCATGGAACTTTCGAACTCGGGTAATAACATCCCGTTCTAGTTCAAACGTCGCCGCCAGATGGCTCATTCTTTCTGAAAGAGATCTGTCGATTGAATACAATGAAATCCGGACTAGGGATCAACTGGACTTTTTGCAGCCCCCAAAAAACTGATCAAGTTCCCAGAGATGTTAATTGGGGATACATTGTTCAAGTGAGACGATTCAGAGGTGGAATCGGAATATCATTCACATTCTCAATCCCGAGAAAATGGTGAGAATCGTAAACACAAGCGCAAATTGTGAGTGAAAAGTTTCACCGACACTCGGATCAGAAATGATATCATATCTACCTCCAGCTGTGAAGATTGGTTATGTCGTGCCAGTAGAAAGTGAATTGTGTATCGTTCGGTGGTGACCGATACTGATATTCCCACACTCGATGACTTTAACCAGATTGAAGACAGAAACGTCGCTTGCGTTACGTCTCTGCCATGAGAAGGAGAACACTGGTGCCACGGCGTAGTGACACCAACCTATTTTATCATGCTATAGAGGAGTTGACCCAACTCCCATACTGATTACATGGGGAACATTTGTGGTTTATTGCGGTCAGTTTAGAGACGAACAAAAGTTCCGATTGCCTGTCACAATTCAGCGGATTCCTCTGTGAACTGGATGTAGATAAGAGTGGCTACGGTACCGGTGGCATTGTTCAACTCACAAAATCCATCATTTTCTTAAGAAATAAATGCAGCTGTTATCATTATGATTCTACTGAGCCGTGCATAGCATTGTTGTTTCATATAGTTCGTTATGAGAGCGATAGTTGCGCTACAGGCGATCGGTACCCTGGATTCGGAAACTGACCTCAGATATATTTCACTTCCAAATCCCGAATTGGGGCATTTTTTATATTATGGTGAAATAAGTTGGTATCACCACATCGTGGCGGTGTTGAGCGTGTACCAGGGTCATTGACCTGTTCAAGGACACCGTGCTAGCGGCTATCGACAACAGCCATCCAGATGGCATGTGAACCGCAGCCGGTGACCATGGTGACCATCAGTCACCCTCCAGTACCACCTAACCAAGCTCCTGCGTGTCTGAGCGCTGGCAGTGCACTGGTTCACCCACCTCCAGAGCAGACTACAATATCATCCCAGTCCCAGAGGATCTGATCGACCAATCAGTCCATCGGGGTCCGCCTCTTCCTCTGGATCATGACGCGAGCAACAGCTGGTCTTGTATCAACACATGGCCATCTCAGTCATGTCTGAGACAAGTGGGCGGGGCCTGGGGACGACATACGCTGTCTCAGTCATGTCTTAGACAAGTGGGTGGGGCTTGGGGGACGACAGACGCTGTCTCGGTCATGTCTGAGACGAGTGGGCGGGGCCTGTAGGGTGACAGACGCTGCCTCAGTCATGTCTGAGACAAGTGGGCGGGGCTTGGGGGACGACAGACGCTGTCTCAGTCATGTCTGAGACAAGTGGGCGGGGCTTGGGGGACGACATACGCTGGCTCAGTCATGTCTGAGACAAGTGGGCGGGGCTTGGGGTCGACAGACGCTGTCTCAGTCATGTCTGAGACGAGTGGGCGGGGCCTGTAGGGCGACAGACGCTGCCTCAGTCATGTCTGAGACAATTGGGCGGGGCTTGGGGGACGACAGACGCTGCCTCAGTCATGTCTGAGACAAGTGGGCGGGGCCTGGAGGACGACAGACGCTGCCTCAGTCATGTCTGAGACAAGTGGGTGGGACCTGGAGGACGACAGACGCTGCCTCAGTCATGTCTGAGACAAGTGGACGGGGCCTGGAGGACGACAGACGCTGCCTCAGTCATGTCTGAGACAAGTGGGCGGGGCCCGGGGGCGAGAGACGCTGGCTCAGTCATGTCTGAGCCAAGTGGGCGGGGCTTGGGGGGCGACAGACGCTGGCTCAGTCATGTCTGAGCCAAGTGGGCGGGGCTTGGGTACGACAGACGAATCATCATGCAGGATCTGAATGGAGACTTTGTTCTCTTGACACGGATCAGGGTCAACAGATCAACCCAGCCACAGGCTTCTGAAGTCAAGCAGTCTCCTTTCTTCGATGATCAATCAATCGGGATCGTTCGGATTGGTCCCACCTGCTAGTCGTGTGCAGGATGAGCGTGTGGTTGCAAGATGAGCGTCTGATTGCAGGATGAGCGTGTGGTTGCAGGATGAGCGTCTGATTGCAGGATGAGCGTGTGGTTGCAGGATGAGCGTGTGGTTGCAGGATGAGCGTCTGATTGCAGGATGAGCGTCTGGTTGCAGGATGAGCGTGTGGTTGCAGGATGAGGGTCTGGTTGCAGGATGAGCGTGTGGTTGCAGGATGAGCGTGTGGTTGCAGGATGAGCGTGTGGTTGCAGGATGAGCGTGTGGTTGCAGGATGAGCGTCTGGTTGCAGGATGAGCGTGTGGTTGCAGGATGAGCGTGTGGTTGCAGGATGAGGGTCTGGTTGCAGGATGAGCGTGTGGTTGCAGGATGAGCTTGTGGTTGTAGGATCCCCACGAGAGCAGAGGAGACGTGGATCATGCAGCACTGCCGGCGCGCGGTGGACGAGAACAGCGGCTATCGGCCCGACCTGTACGAGAACTGGGAAGACCCGCAGTTCTCCCAGGTCAACCGGTGCTCCTCGGAGATCCAGGTGGACGCCGTCTCGTGCTCCTCCTCGACCATCTGGGCGGACGTCCTGTCCAGGATGGACTTGAGCGGCAACGCGGACTTCTGACCGAGCATGAGTCAACACGGGGAACATTGCTATTTATTTAATGTATATACGTTTGACAAAATACAGCTGCCAGTTCATTGAGATGTGGTGGCGTTCATTATTCTCACAATCATTCATTCTCCGAACCAATATTCAGAATATCTTCTTATTGATTGAAACTCGATTACACTGTTCTTGAGAAAACGACATTTTTAAGCGCCCTCTACAGGACAAACGAGGCAGCAAATCCAGCCGGAACTTGATATACACAAGTGTCATTATTTTATTCGATACTGTATAGTTTCGAAGTGCATCGGTTGCACTACTCGTGAGGAGAATCATGACGCAGTTTCTGAATTGAACTGTGAGAGTGACTGAGGAGAAAGATCAGATGTGATGATTCTGCGTGGTGGACACAGTTCCAGTTGTCTTGTTAATCGGTCCATGTTATCCTCGACGTCTGATCCTGATTGGTGCACGATATCCAGGCCCATGTTGCATGAAGCGGACAGTTTCGTGAGAACGTAACTTCATTCCACTGTTTCTATGCATGGAAACACACTTCAATATCGACCGAAGAAATGCCAGCAGAAAGTTCCGTGAAGACGTAACTTCACTCCACTGTTTCTATGCATGGAAACACACTTCAATATCGACCGAAGAAATGCTAGCAGAAAGTTCCGTGAAGACGTAACTTCACTCCACTGTTTCTATGCATGGAAACACACTTCAATATCGACCGAAGAAATGTTAGCAGAAAGTTCCGTGAAGACGTAACTTCACTCCACTGTTTCTATGCATGGAAACACACTTCAATATCGACCGAAGAAATGCTAGCAGAAAGTTCCGTGAAGACGTAACTTCACTCCACTGTTTCTATGCATGGAAACACACTTCAATATCGACCGAAGGAATGCTAGCAGAAAGTTCCGTGAAGACGTATCTTCACTCCACTGTTTCTATGCATGGAAACACACTTCAATATCGACCGAAGAAATGCCAGCAGAAAGTTCCGTGAAGACGTAACTTCACTCCACTGTTTCTATGCATGGAAACACACTTCAATATCGACCGAAGAAATGCCAGCAGAAAGTTCCGTGAAGACGTAACTTCACTCCACTGTTTCTATGCATAGAAACACACTTCAATATCGACCGAAGAAATGTTAGCAGAAAGTTCCGTGAAGACGTAACTTCACTCCACTGTTTCTATGCATGGAAACACACTTCAATATCGACCGAAGGAATGCTAGCAGAAAGTTCCGTGAAGACGTAACTTCACTCCACTGTTTCTATGCATGGAAACACACTTCAATATCGACCGAAGGAATGCTAGCAGAAAGTTCCGTGAAGACGTACCTTCACTCCACTGTTCCTATGCATGGAAACACACTTCAATATCGACCGAAGAAATGCTAGCAGAAAGTTCCGTGAAGACGTAACTTCACTCCACTGTTTCTATGCATTGAAACACACTTCAATATCGACCGAAGAAATGCTAGCAGAAAGTTCCGTGAAGACGTAACTTCACTCCACTGTTTCTATGCATAGAAACACACTTCAATATCGACCGAAGAAATGCTAGCAGAAAGTTCCGTGAAGACGTAACTTCACTCCACTGTTTTTATGCATAGAAACACACTTCAATATCGACCGAAGAAATGCTAGCAGAAAGTTCCGTGAAGACGTAACTTCACTCCACTGTTTTTATGCATGGAAACACACTTCAATATCGACCGAAGAAATGCTAGCAGAATGTTCCGTGAAGACGTAACTTCACTCCACTGTTTTTATGCATGGAAACACACTTCAATATCGACCGAAGAAATGCTAGCAGAAAGTTCCGTGAAGACGTAACTTCACTCCACTGTTTCTATGCATTGAAACACACTTCAATATCGACCGAAGAAATGCTAGCAGAAAGTTCCGTGAAGACGTAACTTCACTCCACTGTTTCTATGCATAGAAACACACTTCAATATCGACCGAAGAAATGCTAGCAGAAAGTTCCGTGAAGACGTAACTTCACTCCACTGTTTTTATGCATAGAAACACACTTCAATATCGACCGAAGAAATGCTAGCAGAAAGTTCCGTGAAGACGTAACTTCACTCCACTGTTTTTATGCATGGAAACACACTTCAATATCGACCGAAGAAATGCTAGCAGAATGTTCCGTGAAGACGTAACTTCACTCCACTGTTTTTATGCATGGAAACACACTTCAATATCGACCGAAGAAATGCTAGCAGAATGTTCCGTGAAGACGTAACTTCACCCCACTGTTTCTATGCATAGAAACACACTTCAATATCGACCGAAGAAATGCTAGCAGAATGTTCCGTGAAGACGTATCTTCACTTCACTGTTTCTATGCATGGATAGATTATTGACCAGCAGACACGCCTGATGCATCAAGAGACCAGGACCCTTACCTAATAAACCACTCGAAATTTTGTGCTAGTGCTAGCTAGCTCCAAGAGGCTAGGACTTTGATTGGTTAATGTCCACTAAAAAAGCTACCAACAATGACAAAATATTGGAAAAACAAATCCACGGTCTCTTGGACTGAATAAGTTCATCACATTTTGAAGCCCACCTCATAAGCAGGGCTAGGATTTGTGCTAACAACAATGGAAATACACAGAGACCAGACAGTTGCCATGACAGGTAGCTCTCCTAGTGAATGTTATCCAATCAAAGTCCCAGCCTCTTGGAGCTAGCTAGCACTAGCACCGAATTTATTAGGTAAGGTTCCAGTGTGATATGTAAAGTCTGTCTCACCACTCAAAGTGTCGGAGATCTGTGTAGTTTGCTCGTCTATTGTCAGGCGAATAGGTGGGTACTCAAAAATGTCAATCATCTCTACAGACTTCATCGGACTCATACAGTGTTGCATTTCACTCGAATTATATTGAACAACCACTTTTACAATACATAGTATCGTCTTCAATAAGATTTCTGGAGCGATGTAGCAACGTTGCAACACGACCCTTACCTGGTCACAAACTTGCCCTCAAAATGCACTTGAGAAGAGTTCCTTCGTTACTGTTGGAGTCATGATTGACATGTTCACCTATTCGGCATTTAAGCTGATAGATGAGATGGCAACAGTTACTCTAGAGTGGTGAGACAGACACTCTAGGACACTCTAACCAAGCACGCTCTTGGTTGTGTAGCTATAGTCCAAGCCATAGCATCATGTCACTACCGAACTATGTATCGATGATTGTACCATCATTATTTCTGATCTGGATCAACGGATGATAGATAACTTGATATTCACGAATACTCGTGTTTCCGACGGGATTCGAAGTCGCGGCCGGCTTGACTCCAGTTTCTAAACAATTCTTGGTTCAATGATCTGCTATACTTCATTCATTCCTCCATATTGGGTTTAACGACGCACAGTTCTGATTACTACCATCTTCTGACGTCGGTTGTATAATGATATTAAATGATTGGATTATGAGTTGACACGTGATTTCATTACGTGTTTTGAATGCTGTGGAGGAGTCAGTCGTGGTTTGTTATTGGGGGAGTATCTCAGGTTGAATCTGAACGATGGAGGGTAACCACGGAAAACCCCTGTCAGGAAAGTCAACAATGGCGGGACTCGAACCAGGTTTCCTGAATTCAGGGTGCAGTGTGCTGACCACTCGACCACTCGTTACAGTCCCACCATACTTTGTGGTATGTGGGTCTACTATAAACTATCATAATCATAATAACTCCCATGTTTTCTATATCTATATTTGGATCTTCCAAAGCGATACTGCCCAGACTCTAGGGGCGTTCAGCCGAACCACTGTTCTCTGCGAATCACCCGCAGGAAGAGGAGTAGGCGAACTATTCCTCCCGATCAACTGAGTGCTAGTCCTCACAGAGTTCAGGTGCACGATTGATGATTCACACATCCTCTCAAAGTTCTTCACATGATCTGGGAGAGCCTCTCCAGAGCAACCGGATCATTGTGGGAGGATTGCCAATCGAATTCAAGCCTTCCGCACCCATAGTAGGGATAACGAGTGGAACGTTGAATCGTGGATCGATCGAGATGAGGAAAGACGAAGAAGTAACTCAGTGACACAATAGTTCTAGAGTCGAGATGTGTATAGTTTCTCATGGAATTACATCATGGACATGCCTCCGTGGCTGGATATCAGAGTAGATAGTGGCCGCAACTTCCTCGCAGGACGCCATTTTGTGTCCAGAAGTGTTGTAAACATAGCAGTTAGTCAATGAGATGCCAGAGCTTTCAACTGAAGCTGTTTCCTAACCGATGTGATGCAGTCTAGCACACGCTCTCAAACATCTGATCTGAATTCTGGACAAAACATGGCGTCCTTGTGAGAGATATTTCAGTAGCCAATAGGAAACTGTCACCAAGTTGGCCACACTCTCTCCCATTACCTAGATCTGCCATTGTGGGGAACAGTCTAGAAAATGAAAGAAAAACTAGAAAACTCATGAAAAACAGGCTAGATACTGGCAAGAGAGTGGCCAACTCCCTCGCAGGAAGCCATCTTTTTTCCAAATGTTTCAGCCTTGAATGTCGTAAACTGACTATTTACTCAATGAGATGCCGGAGCTTTCACCTGAAGCTGTTTCCTGACCGATGTTATGCAGTCTAGCACGCGTTATCGAACAGCTGATCTGACTTCTGGACCAAACATGGCGTCCTTCAGATAGATATTTCAGTGGCCAATAGAAAACAGTGACCAAGTTGGCCATCTCTCTAGTATCCAGCCACTCTAGCTCATCCTACGAAGTCGAGTGAAGTAGAACTGATGACTCTTCGCTCCATACTAGCGTGCCAATATGGCGTTCTCCTGGTGATGATGATCTGACCAGTTGGAACGATCAGCTGTCCCGAGTATCGATCTCCTCTGGTGGTGCAAACAAGCAGAGCCGCCACTAGGAGCGGCTCCTGGGGGAGAGGGAGGGGGAGGAGAGGTCTAATGACTATTTACGGGACACCATTACGTCCATTACGGGAAGAGGGTGTTGTACAATTAGATTGTGTCTGGATTTAACCAGGTTTGTACACAGGCTCACGTCACGGTGCGTGGAAATACCTCGAGCCCAAGAGACGATAAATACGGATATTAATGGCAACTTAATTGTTTACAAGCATAATTTAATGACACGTTCACAATTAAACTTGAAACATTGCTGTTTCGTGTGATAACACTATGGTAACCATCCAGTTCAGCCACATTGTTCTTGTTCAGTGCACGTTTCACCAGGTCTGGAGAAAACCAGGAGTCAGCATCAAATGCAAGGAATTTCAATCAATTAATCTGTGCGTCGAATTAACACGCGATGCCCACCCCTTCATCCGAGTCGTGGCAACTTTCTTCTTTTTCTTTGATAACATTGAAACTTGATACAAAATCATTGTTTCCCCATGAGGGCAATTGATGGGAAATATGATCGTTTGAATGGGGCACCACAGGGGCGATCTCACCACCCGAATGGGTTAGTGATACCAACCTATTCTATCATAATATAAAGTAGGTGCTCCGACTCGCGTCTTGAAAGTGAAATATTTCCGGGTCAGTTCTCGAGTCCAGGGTCCTGATTGCCTGTAGCACAACTATCGTTTTTGAAAAAAATTGGAATCAATATTCAAAATAACTTGAAATTATAATTAATTAGAACTAGAATTATTGCAGAACTGTAATCATCTCAAGAATTGAAATTGATTGAAAAAATCAGAACTTCTGATAGTTCCAATCAGTACCAATTTTAAAATGAAATGTATTTCCAACTTGAACTTCACAATTGAACAAACTGGAAGCTGATGTCACCTGAAATTTGGAGTTCAAAATTAAAGATCCTACTTTCATTTATTGGGATTATTTTGAATATTAATTTAAATATTATTATCATTATCATTTTAAATAATACTATAATTATCATTATTGTTAATTATCAATGGATTCACTTAATATCATGTAATGTTATAAGCCACATTTATGAGTTAGTAAGCTGATAATTGTAAGCTGATAATTGTAAACTGCTAACCATTCCGATTTCCTCGGAAGAGGGTTTAATGAATTATTGAATGAATAAATGAATGAATATCGAACTGTATGGAATTACGGTGATCAACAATACTCTATACACGTGGCTTAGTAAAATCATTATACGTTAACAGTTGTTTTTGCTTTTCACGGAAATGATAGATTTGGTGAGTTCAAGAATGTCACCGGTACCGTAGCCACTTTCATCTACATCCAGTTC